>JBBPKY010000398.1:0-23298 GCA_038089495.1 Xerocomellus dryophilus
ACTACTTTCTTGAAGCCTGGAAACCAATTATGAGTTGTTGAAAGTCAAATCTGCTGCCTCATCCGTGGACTACCGATCCCGGGGCCCGTATCGGGTGTTGCCACGGATGTGGCGCTTCGGTGTTTATCACTAAAGTATCGAGTTCTGTTCAAGTTTGGCAGGTGGATATCTACCCATCAGAAAAAAAGAAGTTGTTTCCAAACATTAATTCCCCAACTGGGCTTTTAGAAATGCTCGACCAGCACTCACGCATTGACCACCATCTGAGCGGACCATTCGATTTTCAGGTAATGCTTCGTCGCCCTCATAATAGCAACGCTCTCGGGACCGAGAGGTCGTGGTGGCGAACCTTCATAATCCTGCGATCAAGGCAGAGGAGCACGAAAACTTAAATGGTTTGGCCAGTAGGAGAAAGTGGATACACCATGTCAGCTGAGCCAGGACTTATATGATCCGTTTTATGCCACAGGCCGACCCAGACTTGCCAAATGATCCTCCGAGTGGGAATAGGAGGAGTGAATGGGAACAAAGAAGTCGACTTGAGTGACTGGCACAAGATAAGCAGGGACCAGCCACGGGCGCAACTCGGGGCAAAGGCAACTTCAGCGTTCCAGCCCTATCAATTACAGTTCGGACGCAGGAAGCGATCCTCGTTCCTTTTGTGTTGGGGGTTGGTCGTAGTTGGTCCGGACCTTGGATCATCGCCGACGACGGCCGACTAGGTTCAGATGTAGTAACTACATTGACGAGTGACAAACCAAGATCTTGTGCATGTACCTTGCGCATACTGGCGTAGCATGTGGAGAGCCATCAGAACACAACGTATTGCTCGTATTGACCCCAAGTTGCTGCGTCCGTGGATTGGCGCTCAGCTAGGCACAGATGCCTAGGACATACTAAATGATATTTGTTCAACCCAGTGCTGCTCAGATGGAGATAAGCTGGTTTGTCGAGGGACTGATGCGATGCCCAGGAACAGAGACCGTCATGACTATCCCGCGGCCCCTCTCCCGATCCCCAGCTGCACTGGTAATTTGAAGTCATCGGACTAAAGATAACAAATATCAATACGACGAAATTTGAAGATTTGAAGCATGATCGACTATACCGAGTTTCGTCGATCGGTCACATGTAACACAGCTTTGTGCATTGCTTCCTAAGTTATCGAATTCCAGAAGGAGCATCATTGACATACCGGGCTTGTCCTTGCTCGATTTGCGATCCGCTATTCAAAAGATGAGAATGATTCGATTCTTGGGGTAGAACAGATACCGTATTTTATTTTCCAGTGATTCGGAGTCGATTCCGATGAAATCGGATGCTCAGGGAGTCACCTGAGACTACTAAACGTCCATCTTCTGCTTCACCGAGACAGCTGAAGGTACTTGGGTATTGACTAACCCCTAGCTTGCTACCCTATCCCAAGACTTCGTGAAGCTATCATCAGTGCAAGTCCGGGAACTGCCCCACCAACGTGCCCCAAGCTGTCGGAGGGGTGGCTACCCCACTGGCAGCGCTGGCGAGGGACACGGAATACCACACCCTCTGGTTTACGTCCGCTCATCGTTCAACACGTTTTCTGGGCCTGTCTCTACACCTAAGGGCCCACCCTGCCACACTTTCAATGTGTCATGCATCTCGGGGCGCCCGCCCTCGTCTAGCGTCTCTCTTGCATCATGGAATGACCTGACACGCTCTCGTATCTTTCTCCGTCGTTCCATACCATAGGCCTGGGCTTCTGCACGCGCCTGAGCGAGGTTGGCAGCGGCGGATTGCGTATGCCGTTCTACGCGGTCCATGTGGGAGCTGACAGAATTCATCGCTGCGATAACCTGAGAAAACGTCAAATGGATGAGCATGGAAGTGAATGTGGGTGTGGATCCAGGTGAACGGGGGCGAAGGAGCGATGGGGTTCGATGGTTCAAGTCGTCAATTGGTCATCAATGAGTAACTTAAGCACGCCATGGAAGGAGGGGCTTACTCCAATCAGCACAAATGCCATGAGGGTATACCAGAGCTCTGCATCGTCAGTGTTCTCGTGTCGCACGCTGTCAGCGGCCGTGGCAGTTGATGACGAAGCCGATCTCGACCGACGAGAACGACGCCGAAGCTCTGCGCGCATAGCTTCATCGCGGGATTCATAATAGCTCCACGCGCCCGCACCACCATTGGGGCTCAGACCATTTCGAACACGGAGGACACCATAGGCATGCGTGATAGCGCGAAACCGGGCATTACGCACCGAGGGCGAAATATCGTGCTGGACGTGGGTCGCATCGGGGTGGTACACCTTGGCAAGCTCGTAATCTTGTAGTTGAGTTTATTCCGACCCAGTGGTCGATGACGCAAAAATCCAAAAAAGGGTGGAAGAATTGAACGATACAGGTAGCCAACGACACATGACGTGAGATGTTAGAGAGAAAAGTTACTCACATCGTGTCTTTATCTCGTCCTGCGATGCATTGCGTGGGAGGTGAAAGATCTCGTGCGGTGTCGGGTTACTGCAAGGGGGGAACGGGAAGTGGTGTTTTGAGGATGTGCTGGCCTGGCGCGTGAAGCCAGGTTGAACAGAAAGGTGTTTCGAGAACCGTTGCAGGGGATGCAGTGTGCTCTTCGCGACGCTGAACGTAGCGCGGACATACATGGTCGGAATGGACCGCTGTGCATACTCGGGAAGGTCAGTTCCCAGACTTTTTGTTACGATGCGGCCATTCCATGAGCATCACGTGACCTGACAGGGCTTTGGAAAATGAAGTTAATTAATAATGACGAGTCTCTTCACCCTACGCAAATGACTCTGCAGCCAACGTTTTCAAGGTGAGGCAACTTGAACATGTACCGTGGAGCTGACAATCGAGTCCATCTATGATTACGATACTTGCTCCGCCTTCCAGACTCTCGTCTCCGAAGGGTAGAATCAGAGTTTTCGTTAAGCTTTCGTCTTGTGGAACCGAGTTCTATATCGGTAGATCGAACTCTGCACTCAGGCATACAATGGCGGCTTTAGCTACACCCCAAAGCAGGCGGGCTGGAGTGTCAGGTATACGTGGACATGCAAACAACGTTGGCCATTAAGGATTACTGGCGGGTGAGCATGGACGATGTTCGGTGACGGTATGACGATTCTGAGCAATGACACCACCATCATCATCGACATTAATACCACCCTCACTGTTGGTACTCCCTCGCAAGTTTCGACGCTGTACAGTGTCCTTGGTGGTACGGTTCCATCGCACCTTTGGCCAGGCTTACTATACTCGTAAGTCCGGATCCGGTTGCGTGCTATCTTGGCTCCATTGACACTCTGTAGTTCCATGCAGCTCCTTCCCCTGCATTACCTTAACTTTGGTGATATTCCCACCCCCTGCTTCAGCCCTCAACCTTGGTCTGGTTTCCTCTGGCTTGTCTGACTGCGTCATTGGCACTGTCGCCCTGGACGTGGGGTTTTGTGAGTTTTCCTATCCTTTACTTCCTACAACGCTACGTGCTGACCACTGGATCACCTGGTCCTTGACCAGCGTTTTGGGTTACCGGAGACGTCTTCTTCCGGAGCGTCTATACCGCGTTCAATCTAACTCTCGTGTCCGATTTTGTCGGTTGGCTTGATGCCTTGGCTGATTCATCAATAGTCGCGAAACACTGTACGGCCGGTGAGTAGGATGCTCCCTTATCTGGACTTGTCACCTTTCAAGTGTTGGCATATATGCTCCTCGTCCTGTTTGAAACACGCCCTTTGAAAGCTCATGTCGTTTGCCAATGTGCCACACCATGGGCCGAAGATCAATTTACAGCATTCGTCCAAGGGCCAGGTATCCTTGACGGACTGCTGGTATCCCTCTTATGTGCGGAACGGTCGGCGTTCTTGGCGAATTCGTACCGTTGGTGCAACCTGCGTTCTAAACGACCATCTGAGGAACCTACCCAACTACGATTAAGAGGGATCTTTTTGACCAAATACTGACCGTCTCAGCAATTCCCATCAAGTTCCCCATCATGATGCCGACCATCCTCGCCAAATTCCGCTATGATGCACGGGGAATAACGCGGAACCGCTACCGGTGATACGATTATGCAGCAGGAGTAAGCCGCTTTTTTGTACTACCTCCAACGCTACTGGCAGACTGCATATTTGAAATCCCGCTCGCTTCGCAACCTTATCCTATCCTAGTCTTTCCTACCTCCGAGTCGAACAACCCAATTAGTCTCACCTTCTCCCCCCGCCCCAAACTCCGAGGTAATAGTCCCCCAACAGTCTCCTCAATCACCCCACTTCTATTAATATTTTCCTTACTATCGTCCACGCGAGGATAATCCCCCGGCACGAGCAATACGGGCATGTCTACGTGGCAGAATTCACAGATCACTTGGCGGCATATGCCGCAGGGTGAGATTGGAGTTATGACGTCCCTGGTTCATAATATACGAGTTGCGTATGAGGTGGAAGCGAGGATGAAATGGGGTGGTGTACTCACGACACAATGGCCAGCGCGCTAAACTCTTTTTTACCTTCGCTCTGTTATGGGGTGGACACGGACAGCGAGAGGGATAGGGGGTTTGAGTGAGGAGGATAAGTGACCCGATGGGAGAACACAGATGCTTACAATAGCGCTCACGATTGCCGTTCGTTCCGCGCATATCGACGCACCTACGAAGTGCAGCGTTCAGAAACATGGCGTGCGAGGGCATCGAAGTAGTAGAGGAGCAACGCATTGAACGACCGTGTTCGAAGGGATACACACCGTACGAGGCATTATCGATGCTGGCGCCCTTGATGATGGTGCCATCCGTACATATCAAGGCCGCACCGACGCGGAAATTGGAATGAGGAAAATAAGCATATTCTCTGGCTTGAGAGGTGTTACGTGGTGTCGTGGTTAATACAGCAAGTTTGGGACCCAGAGTAGAAGTCTCAGTACCTTGGATAGCTGCTTTGATGAGTGCCTCACGCGATTCAGCAGACAACATGGAAATGAGTGCGCGTCTATCGCCTTGAAGAAGCGCATTTGATAGCACTTATTCCAACGACTCGGACCAACGGCAACACCGATCTTCTTTTGTGTACGACGATGGGCATCGATCCCCAACATTCAACTATCCGGAAACCATCCACACAAGAATTTACTATTTAGCGAACAAGCATAATTCACCACTTTTCATTCATTGTTTTCGCTGACGAACAAGTAAGCTCCGGCATATCTATCGTCGCTTTGAGCGGAACATCGAATAGACCTGCCGGTTTCTTCAACGGGTCGAGCGCGAGATGGATAGGGTGCATGAAATCCGCCCAAGATCGGTAGCGCTACAGAATCACGACGTAGGGACCAACAAAACGATGGGCAGACCATGAGGACAGCGTGGTCATCCAGTCATCTGAATTCCTGGTTCTTATTATCTAGGTTCCTTTGGACCTGAGCGAGTCTGGAATCCCATTGGTCAACGAGCACCACAAAAGGTGTCTGTACACCACAACCTAAGGTTGGAGACTCGGGGGGAGACTCCGAGTCACCTATGCCCATCGTCTTTTTTTTTGCATGTCGGCGATCAGATGGGTTCATCGGATGTTGTTTAGTCCAACAAATAGAACAGGTAATCTTGCGTTCAGTGAGGGCGTAACGCACAACCCAGGAGTGAGCATAGCGGCCTGAGCCTCCTTCCGCGGGAAACCGTACCGCAATGAGCTTGCCAATACTTGAGTCGCGCAGCCGACGTCAGAACTAACCCCTGGCCGGTACGGCCTAACGCCCCTGCTCAAAACGGCTCGCAATGGATAGACTCCGAGTCGTCTGGCGTCCGGTGAGTTGAGATGTGAGTTGGGGTTTGCGACTGAGTAGCCCTAATGATGCAAACCGTACCTGCGCACCTCCAGCTTCTATAAATTTCGTTTAGAAGTTCCGATGGAACTGATTCGAATGAGCATCAATTATATCTGCAAGTAACCATCTGTCAGGTCATCTGTCAGGCGAGGATTTGGACAGACCAATGTCCGACCCTAGCTTGAACCTGTGCCGCTCTAAGAGAATTTTTAGGACCGCTTAGAGGCGTCTCCTTGGGCCAGTTTAGCGGCAAAAGAATTGGTGCAGTCGTTCATTCAATCAGCTTTCTGAAGCGAGCTTTGGCACGGGCTGACGTCGTTTCTTTTTTGGAAGGACCCTTTACGGTAATTCCCTTCTTCGCCGACCCGTCCTCCAATCACAGCTCTCAGATGGCCTACGAAAGCGGCAACGCCATACAGTGTCCTTCCAGATGTTTCAGCTGCTCGACAGATGCGGCCGGCAAAGCAGACGAGTAACGTTATCGCTTGACGACTCTCTGAAGGTGGGTCCATCTCATTTCACCAGAGCTCGCCGAACTCAAGCCCCGGCCGACAGTGTTGGGCTGCCGCCGTGTACGCCTCTGTTCAGGGCTAGGGAATACGGCTCGCAGTGGACACCATCGGGAGGCTAGCATGCTACATGGAGTGTTCCCATCGGTTTACCTTCATAGCTTTGTGCTCGAACGGGTCAGGGGATGGTGCTAGCACTGAGTCATTGACAAGGCGTGGTAACGGTCCTCTCACATTTCATCTCGCTGGAACTCGCCAGGTAAGTGCGCAGCCGACGTCAGAACTCAAGCCCTGGCTAACTCTGCCCAGGGAATACGGCTCACAATGGCTATCCGCCTATAAAGCCATTATTTAGGCGTTGTGAGTTTTGATCCACTCTCTGCTACTCCTCCGCCGTCAAGTAAAGATTGACCGCCGGTGTTCGCGACATGCAACCTACACCTTATCATGTTCTAGTGCTGGTCTTGGTCTGCTCGTCTGTGGTCTCAGTTTTTGCTACACCTGGGTCCTTGAGCGGACCCAATGTTCTTGGGCCCGTAACCGAGTTGAACATCGTCAACAGGGTCATTTCTCCTGATGGTTTCCCTCGATCGTGAGTTGGTGTTTATTGTACCCAGGAGTATTGGATGAACGTCCCTCAGAACTGTGCTCGCGGAAGGAACCTTCCCTGGACCGCTGATTGCCGCCGAGAAAGTAAAGGTTTTCCGTAACTTCGTAGTCACTGAGTTCTGACTCTTGCTGTTTTGGAAGGGTGATGACTTCAGAATTAACGTGGTGAACTGGCTCAATGACACGTCAATGAACACTACCACGAGCGTGGTAAGTATGACCAAACAAACAATTTCAGTCGCTTGAATACTAAATTGATTGGCAGCACTGGCATGGTATATACCAGAGGAAGTCGAACTGGGTTGATGGCACTTCGGGCGTTACTCAGTGCCCCATAAAACCATACAAGAGCTTCTTGCACCAATTCAATGCACTGAATCAGACCGGTACATACTGGTACCACTCCCATCTTTCGTCTCAATACTGTGATGGACTCAGAGGGCCGCTGGTTATATATGACCCGGACGACCCATATAAAGGCTGGTATGATGTGGATGATGGTGCGCGCGTCAGCTTAACCTTTTGGTCAATGCGTTCACAATCCAATCAGTGAATACCGTGATCACCCTTTCTGACTGGTGGGTGATACAATGTTTTCCCGCGACAGGCGCTCAATTGTATTTACCCAGGTACCATCCACCTTCCCCGGAAATGTACAGGGGTCCATTTACTGCAAATTCGACGCTCATCAATGGTCTTGGCCGGTATGGCGGTGGACCACTATCACCGCTCGCTGTCGTCAATGTCGAGCAGGGGAAGCGTTATCGCTTCCGTATTGTGGGGGCATCATGTGACCCGTGGTTCAACTTCACGATTGACGGGCACCCAATGACAGTCATCGAGACGGACGGTGTTGAGACGGAGCCCTTGGTTGTTGACTCGTTACCCGTGTTCACCGGTCAACGCTATTCCGTCGTGGTGACTGCCAACCAGACTGTGGACAACTACTGGATTCGCGCCCTATCTAACCACCCGAACCAGACCTTTGATGGTGGGCAAAGCTCCGCCATTTTGAGGTACGTGGGTGCTTCAGAACAAGACCCCACGACAGAGCATGGGCCATACGTACTCGCGTACGACGAGGGTAACGTTCATCCGTTGATCTCTCCCGGCGCACCCGGTGTTCCAGAACCAGGCAAGGCGGATGTGAACATCAATATGATTCCCGGGCTCGTCGACGGGCAATACATGATCAATGGTGTCCCCTATTTCGACCCGCCACTGCCTGTCCTATTGCAAATTCTGGGCGGTGCTCGACACCCGTCCCAGTTACTCCCTAACGGCAGCGTCTATGTGCTTCCCCCCGGAAAAGTCGTCGAAATCAGCGTGCCTGCGACGGAGCTTTCGGTGGGTGGCGCACTTGGCGGGCCGGTAAGCCTTTGTCTCGACTTTTCGGCGCGTTATTCACTAGGCTTGGTTCGACAGCACGCGGTTCATCTCCATGGTGTATGTACTTTTTGATGCCTTTTGCATGCATGGAACCAAGCTGATGCCCCTTCGTAGCACGCGTTTGATGTCATCAGAGTTGCTGGGAACAGCACCTATAACTTTGCGAACCCCATCAGAAGGGACACCGTATCTCTAGGGCTGCAAGCGAACAACGACAATGTTACATTTCGTTTCACGACGGACAACCCTGGACCATGGTTCTTCCACTGGTGAGTCGATTTCATGCACCTAGACTTGTAGATGTTCACGGAGGGGTAACAGTCACAACGACTTTCACCTCCACAAGTGAGTATTTGTGGTTATGGACCAGGTTTGTTGCTGACTATACTCTGATCAGTGGATTTGCTGCCGTGATGGCAGAGGCTCCTGCTGAGGCGGCAGCGCAAGAAAGCCAAGTCATCCCCGGTAGGCCCATCTCCCCTTTTCTCTCGTACTGTTTTTTTGATCCTCGGATGTAGACTACTGGGATCGACTGTGTGATTGAGGTTGGGCTTGTTCCGATGGACGTTGATGTTGAGCTTATGTGCTTTTAGCACTGCTGGTCTCTTCTAGTGACAAATAGTGGTTCAAGTTCGCCACAGTGCGGTTACTAGTGTTGTAAATAACGTACTCAGGCTGTTCCTCCTCATACCACCCTACCTTCGTTCATCGCTACTAAGCAAGATACGCAGTCTCCACCTTCGCGCACTGTTAACCACGCCGTCTCAAAGACAATACCCAACCCAACCTTACCCGCATATATTGGTTCCGACTCTCTTTTTCACCGCCATCACGTGCGATATACACCCGTGGTACCAATCCCATCTTCATACAACGTCATCCCCTGCGATAAAATGATAAATTCGAGCATGGTCGGCGAGCAGGTAGAAGATGGAAGAATCATGCCCCCGACGCCCACTGAAGGTTGAACCATGTGCGTCAGATAAGATGTGGAAGATGGCATGAGGTAAGGACTTGGAATCGCCTGACGTGGCGTCCAGCTTCAAGACTCTGAAGGGCCCACACTGAGTACATGAGCGTACCCACGGGTGGCAAGGGACTTGTGTAGTTGACCGCCGATGTCACCCTCGGGGGCCAGGTACCTCGGAGACGCTACTCCCTCGACGCTCAACGTCCAGATGGATCATGTGTTGATCGTCGTCGTCGACGTCCCAGTCCGTAACAAAATTTGGGGTGGATACTGGTAGTGATGACCGTGTCCATGAGGTGAGTTAGGTCGCTATACGACACTGCGTCCGCCCAACCTGCCGATGCGGCCACGATGGCCAAGCGGACAATCCTGTGTTGGAATTCACCCAGCGGGTATGGGCCGAATGCAGTCTTGACTGGTAAAGTAGAGAATGGTCCAAATTCTTGACCAGCATTCTTATGAAAAAACTTGGGCTGGATTGCCCATTGCCAGCCGATATCCCCGTCATATCGTTAGTAAGAGCAGTTACGGTGGTTGCATGGTGATATCTGGTGGATAGCTCAAACTGCGTTGGGTGTACCGCTCAATAGTATGTGAAGACTTTTGCCTTGAGAGGAACACTTTAGGGCCGGGCATACATATCATACCAGACACCTGCCCACTACAGCGCTTATACCTAGACATACGTACAAAGGTACGGAGTCCACCCTTAAGACTCACAATTGTCCTGGTAACAACACGGCATAATTTACATGCATTCGTAGTTAACAACCATCGACAGCCTGAGTTGACCCCGTTTCACCGCCAGCACTTCAAAGCGACGCATAGGCGATGCCTTGTCAAGAAATAACGTTCGAGATTCACTATGAAGCATCTATGCGCGTCATGGCGCAACAGTACTACGAGTCACGTCAGGACAAGGTGAGCAAGGGGCTAGCCTATTGAATCATACCACGAACCAGTGCTCCGACCCGATCCGAGTTCCCCTGATTGAATGGCAATGAAAGGCGGCGGCGATCGACGAAAAAAAAAATGTTTAGGAGAGGTGCCCCGAGTTCGTCGAAGAATCCGCCCCACGCCTCAGCGCAGAACGGTTGAACTTGAACTCAACGACCGTCGACCACAGACATGCTTCCATCTCTGCGCCCGTTGACCAACTTCCCTGCGTCCGCCCTTCTCGTTCTTGCCGCCATGGCAATCCAGTGGAGCGCCGTGCACGCCCAGCAGAACGACCCGAACAGCGACCCCCCCTATTACTATTGGTTGTCGCCAGGGCGGATAGCTGGGATTGCAGTCGGTCTGTTTTCCCACTTCGTTGCGCTGTTTGAGTAATTAGCTCTGGATGCTTACTGTTCATGCAGGTGCCATTGTGCTGATCTTCCTGATTTTGTCCATGCTGATCTTGGCATGTCGTCGTCGCCGTCATTCCAAAGAAACCTCCAAAGTCATGGTGTCCAATTTCCCGGGACAGCCGCAGCCATATCCGTCGTGGCGAGAGGCGCAGCAGCCAGTACAGACGCCCTATGGGCCTGATGCAACCAATATGGGATGGTACTACCCAGCGCAGGGCACTGTACCCTTTGACCAAGCGAAGAGTGCTGTACCCTCCGGCCAAGCGCAGAGAACCAAACCTTCAGAACAAGTGCCGAGCGCCGCACCTTTTGGCGAAGTGCAAAGATCCCCACCCTCTGGCCAAGCGCAGAGAACCAAACCTTCGGAACAAGTGCCGAGCGCCGCACCCTTTGGCGAAGTGCAGAGACCACCCTCAGATCAAATGCAGAGACCCGCGCCCACAAGTCAAGGTCCAGGGACCTCACCCTCAGACCAAGTGCAGAAACCCGCGTCGACAAGCCAAGCCCTGCGCACCCCAACCTCTGGCCAAGTGCAGAGAACCGCACCCTCTGTCCAGGTGCAGAGACCCCCGTCCACAAGCCAAGTGCAGACCACCGTACCCTCAGGCCAAGTGCAGGCAACCTCACCCCCGAGCCAAGTGCAGAGTACTGCACCCACAGGCCGACCGCAGAGCGCCGCACCCTTAGTTCGAGCTCAGGAGCAGGGTATTCCTATTCCTCCTCCCCCTCGACGCGCGCATACAAAAGGCACCCTGAGTTCTGGCACAGCCAATGATGTGGACAGTCCACCCCCGTATTACCCAGTGAGCCGTCTTTTTTCTCTCGCGTGCTTCACGATTGGTCACACCCCATCAACAACCGCATCTTTTGAAGCCTACTGGCCCTCTGACTTCCCCGCCTTGAACGCGCGGTAGGGCAGTGCTTTCCCGAGCAAGCAGCATGTAAGTTCTAACGCAAATGGCCAGAACCTAAGCTCACCCCCTGTTTGACCGACGGGTCTTGTTCCGCGGCGCGGGATCCCACCTTGTCACCTGGTGCCGTCATCGCCTCTCTGACCCGCCGGCAGATGAAAGCTCAACGTTGTCTTTCGTTTTTCATTCTCAGTGACACTTCCCATGTTTCTCTTACTTCATCTCATCGTATTGTTGTATTTTAGAACAGATTCTGGGCTGTTCTGACTCGTGATCGAATACGCACATGTATGCCTCCTAAATGATCTCGTTTGCCCCTTGCCTACCGACTGTGTCACCCCCCACCTTGCTTTCATCACGAGTCCCTGAGCGTGCCCCACAACAACTCAATATGTCCATATCCAACAACCGTTTGATCCGGCATAACTCGGTCGCTTGTTAGGGAAACCACAGGATACATATGGAAAAATGAACGAAAAGCCGGACGTAGCGGTGGAGGGTGAACGATTGTCTGTACCCCGACTCCCGGGTTCGCCCAGGGGAGACTAAATGTAGCATGTGTATGATGGCAACCGCGATGCTTCGCGGCAAGTCACGGTGACGTCTTGTATCAGTGCGACCCGGATGCTATGCTATTACTACCTTGAGACGGAATGTTCGTACCCAACACTGCTCGAGAATCATCCTGTTCAACACGCGAAGGGAAGAGTAATGCCGCGGGCATTGAACGAAGAGTCAAGACTCCTTGAAGCGAAGCGCAGTCCGATGTGAAAAGGTTATCCTAGGGGCATAAGTTAGTCCTGAGATTGGCGCGTTTGCACGTTACCTCATTGCACGACCGCGGCGCGTCCACCCGGGTCCGGGCTACTGCATTGGCAATGACAGCCACGACACCCGCCGTGTCCCGGTGGGGTGGATGACATTCATACGGTGCGTGTTAGTCTGGTATCGAATACACGAACGGAGGTGCTGGGCGATCCATTATTCTTTGTGGAATGGTCGTGCTGAAAAGGGTAAACGACAGTACCTTTGACCACGACCTCAAGCCTACCTTCCTCATTGACACTTAGAGAGTGCTTATGCTGTAATTCGGATAGATGTCGCATAAAAGGTAGTCGTACTGCAGCAAGAGACTATAATGTGAGTCCGCTACCGTGAGAATGGGCTGGCAGGTATATCATCGACTTTTTAGTTGACAATTCCAGATCATAACAGCGGCACAGAGCAGTACCAGCCTGCCACGGGTTCAACGATTTGATTCTTTGTCTCGCTCTGTTCCGGACGGCGAACCGGGTCGAGTGATCGCGGCGGATTGACTCCGCCGGGAATAACGATGTTTCGATTGGAACAAGATAGGACGAAATGAAGGGATGGGATGGAAAACAACTCGCAATTTCCATGGCACCTTTTCTTCTTTGTGTTGACATCCGTAATGGGG
Organism: Xerocomellus dryophilus; assembly: GCA_038089495.1. Lineage (NCBI taxonomy): Eukaryota > Fungi > Basidiomycota > Agaricomycetes > Boletales > Boletaceae > Xerocomellus > Xerocomellus dryophilus. The sequence goes on from JBBPKY010000398.1 coordinate 12,992, forward strand.
TCACGGTGTTATCATGATCTGTGGTAAGCACGTAGCCATCGTTTTCTGGACGATGACACCACGTCTGGCCACAGATCAGCTACCTGTTCCGTACATGTTACGATGCCCACCCGTTCATTACTGCTGCACCAACCCTTGGCATGGAGAAGTTGCCTTGTTGATCAGTCAGCCACTTGGCATGTCCTACTTATCTTGATCACAGCCCTCGGGCAATGCCTCGAGGAGGGTTTATCAGAAATCATTACGAACGCGATTCCGACGATTATCCGCCAACCACTTCCCAATGCTTGTCCATACCTTTCACCCTTCCCTCGGACCCTCGCCCAATGTCCGAGAGGAAATTGGTCAAGCCTGCACGCCCCGTTCACACGTCGTCCATGATTGGCTGCGGAGCCCATGATTCAGATATGATGTGCCATGCTAGGACATACTGACAACGCCGACCAGTAACTCCGATCGACGAGGTCTCTTACAAACGAGCGGCCCATCAGGAGGTCAACAAAGCCAGACCCGTCACGTAAGTGTATGTAAGCTTGAAGCCATACCCTTTACGTTCCCCCCTCCCACGTGTCCACACCACATGGACCATGCCAACACTGTGCACGCGGTCCCCCCATCCCTTCTTTCCTTTTTGCGCTCACAACAAACACAGCTATAAGGCGACACACGCTGACGGTTCCCACCCTGAGAACATGATGCGTACGTATGTCGCATTCCTCTTCCTTCTCCTCCGGGTATCCGAGGGAATAACGGAGACGAGACGAATTTGATGGCTGCGGATGCTGGCCGCGGTGGAGGGCCGATCCTGGTTTTGATCACGGAAACACGTATGTTTCTGACGGTGCGCTGGTCTCCGAGGCCATGTTCACATATCAGACGAGCTCAAACGAGTCGCCCCCCCTCCGCTAGTTACGGAACACCACCAGCACCCATTATCGTATGGTGAGTGTCCATCGCCATACGAGGTTAAGAGCATCCGGATATAGAAATTGGACACCCATGTCGAGTGGAGTGGGTAAGGACAAATTGCGTGCTGATGGAGACTTTGTACCCTGGGACGAAACAGTTTTCGCAAGGCTCGGAGAAACGGGATGAAACGGATGGTCTGAGAGGGGATCCTGAATCCGAGACTCCTAGACAGAGTTCGTGTTCTAGAGAGCACTTACTAAAAGGCATCACCACCAACCTGGCTAACATTGACTATCAAGCTATAAGTACAGAGAATTACATCAATCCACCAGGCGGGCCCAGGAACTTCATAACTTAAGTTGAACACTGCAAAAATAAGATATCAAATAGCCACAAAAAAGTATACCGGCCTCGTTACATTAGTCGCAGGGACGAATATCCTGAAATATCTTGAGGGGGGGAGCGCCGGCGAACATGTCTACGACACGGTGCTTTTCGAGGATTTCGAGGTGGCTTGGTCGTTTCCTATTTAAGTCAGCTTCATCAACCAAATACAAATACTATTAGTGGGGGGGATGTACTGTTGACCCTGATCCACGGCGAAGAAGTGTGCGTGCGGGAAGACCGGAGATGAGCGTCCACGGATGTGTTAGCGCTAGGGCCCTAGGGGTTCTGTCTCACCAGAAGACTGCGTTTCGCCGGGTTGAAGGAAAGCGTGTATTAGTCATCTGGCGACACAAGTTCGCACCGATCGTCCATCGAGACGGACGGTTCGCAGTCCAGTGGTCAGGGAAGGGGAAATGATACGAATGAATAGTACTTTCGGTCTTGAACTGCGTCGCAGTGGATAAAAATACGAGTCGCAAAAATAAGGACGAGAATGGAGGATTAGAATTTGAGGCTATTATTTTTGGCACACAGAAATAACTTTTGAGGTTCATAAGCTGCCCCGAGCGATCTTTGACGTCGCTTACAATTCCTGTATGACCACATTCGATCAGGCACAATGAGCGGGTGGCCGATTGGGGTTAGGATGCCGGCGAAGAAGGCTCCAGGATGAAGACACGGATTTGATTGGCAGATGCGGCGGCAATCAAGTCCAAGGAGCGGGAAGCGAAGGAAAGAATTCATTGTCATGTGCGACGAGAACCACAGGCGGAAAAAAATGGGCGCATGCAAACATTCCTGATGATAGTATGAACGCGCGGGAGCCCGTAATCTCTTGATGAGTCAGCTGCATGGAGGAGATGGTGGGAAGAGACATGACGATAAGGGGTGTGAAATGCATCAACCGAGGAGTGCATGGAGATGAAAGAAGTGGTTGAGGAGGGCTGCTGGTGCTGGGTATTGTGATGAATGAGTCCGCGATCCTGGAGCGTCTTGCCAAGGGCTGCTTCGGGGCGGAGTCGAGTGCCCGCCAAATTGCGTGGTAGAGTGCCATCTGTGCTGCGGAGAAGCGATGCGGGAGCAGTGGGAACAGGGTGGGTAATAGTAAGGCAGCGGGCGATTCATTGGTCGACCCCATGCTGGCATCCCTCGCAGGTGACCGCCTGATTCAACACATTGAGTGACCCCGTAATTCACAGGGGTCGTCATTCTTGCCGGGAATGGAAATTGGTGGTGAATCCGGGGCTGATCCGGAATGGGTGGTACAGTAATGGGCCGGACATCGCGATCTGGAAACCCGGATCTGTGATTGAATCTGAAGAGCGCCGCATTCGGCACCCGGGCGCGGAATAATTACATGCTGCCAGTCGAAAGATACAAACTTCAAAGACCCCACCCAAAAGGCTCCCATCCATCCTGCTCGTCGTCCTTCTCTTTGGCCCATACTCCCATCATCTCTCTCTGGCCTCCCTTACGCGCTTCCCTCTCAAGAAATGGGTAGGAGAAAGATCGAAATTCAGCCCATCACAGTACGTCCCGCTTCGATTACTCTCACATCTCCTCCTACTCCGAGGCCATCTCAATTTTACTTGCACTCCTCCCTTTTCCATCTTTGACTCACAATCGCTAATGACTTCTTATGCATAGCACGAGCGTAACCGCTCAGTCACCTTTTTAAAGGTAGGCTTTCGGCTATTTTTGTTTCCCCCCCGGCTTGGCACTTATTATTATTATTATCTGCTCGTCATTGATCCATAGCGCAAGAACGGCCTCTTCAAAAAGGCGTACGAGCTCGGTGTTCTTTGCTCGGTCGATGTGGCCGTCATCATATTCGGTTCGTCCTTTCCCTTTCCCTCCATCCGTTCATCTCATCTCCATATCTCCAGAGGAACGTGCCGGTCATCATTTGAAACTTTACCAATACTGCTCCAGTGACATTCACGACGTCGTAGAGCGCCATCTTAGGGTACGTCACCCTTCATCGCTAGAGAACGTTACTTACCCACCTCCCGCTAGTACGACGGAGAAAAGGACACGCGCACTCCTCACGACTTTGCTAACAACGGGAACGCCAAACTTGACGACGCTGGCGATGGTGACGATGACGATGCGGACGACGACGACCCCGACTCCAATTCCCGTGGCGGAAACAAAAAACGCGCGGATGCCAAGCTGAAACAAGAGCTTGGTAACAACACCAAACTCGTTCCTCCTCCGGGGGGCGATTTGGGGTTGAACGTTGATGTTTGTACCGGGGTCTTGCATGGCTGTTACCCACTTATCCTTCAACTGTAGATGAACGATTACCCGTCCCAGCGGCCTATGACTATTCCTCAGCCACCTATACAGCTTCACCACTCTACACAACTGCCACTCGCAAGCGGCGCTTCTTCGCTTCCTATCTCAACGGAACGACATACCTCTACTGGTCGGTTACTCCCTATCGACAATGGACTTAGCACTGAAAAGAAGCCCCATCTAGCCCCTAACGTTAGTGCAGGCAGCAATGCGGAACTTGCTCCTGGTGGTTCCATGTATAACGGCTACCTCCCTTCTCCCACCTCCGCCCACACACCCAACAATTACCGGCAAAATGGTCAGACCTCACATCAACTGTCTTATAATTACCCCGGCGCCGCTACCTCCACTCCGCAGCAACCGTTTCTCCCTTCATCGACCTTTGAATTTACACCATCGTCAAGAAGTGCCTCAATATCACGGACTGCCGGGTACAATCAACGATCAACCGCATACCATCACCATCAGGAAGCCCAGTTGCACGGAATTTATCACCAGCTAATGCGACATAATCTACCGCCTGGTCAACCGCCAAATGGCTCCAACTCACGCTCCCAACAGCCCCCAGATTTACTTTCCACGTTTTTGGATAATGGCGACGATCATCGACCGCCACCAACACAGTCATCGCATTTCGCTCCATTAGACTGGCCTTCGCATACTTCGTCGCAACAACCCCCACAACCCCCACCACCACCACCGCAGGAATCAGGTGAGTAACCCACAACCATTTCTCGTCGCTACACAACTCAATCATTACAGGACACTCTGGAGACACGAGCTGGCTCGACTTCCTGTCTCACAGTGCGCCACAGCCTAGTGGGCAACAACACCATATGACGCTTCCGCCCGCCAATGGGAGAGGCGGGCTATCGTGGGAGCGCGATCGAGACATGGAACACTATACTTCTTCAGAGCGCGGTGGAAACCTGGATAAGATCATGACGAATAGTACGGGACTCATCTCCCCCCCATCACGCAAGCGACCCCGCGCGGATTCTGTTGCGGACGATAGCCGACGACCTTCGCCGATCACGCGGGCAAAGGCTGGCGCTTGCCAGGACTCACTAGATGCAAGCGGTGATGCGCATGGTCCTGGGATTAAAGAGGAATAATGTTGAATTTGCTTGCTTTTTTCCTCTCACATGGTGCTGTCATCCTCATTGATTTGTTCTCAAATCCGCTGGACTATTCAAGATGTTATAGCCTTACTGTGACCGCTTGTCTTCACCCTTACTTTTCGAGAGATATTAATGGTGAGACGGTCCTTATTTATGACGATGCTCAGATAATATTTAGGTTGTCAAACAAGTATGTACTAGCTGGAGTGCAAGGACGTTTTTGGTATACTTTTTCGCAAACTATCACTCTTGTGACTTGGTCTTGCGGGAAGAATGTCCTCAATGAATTCAGCTGCCATGAGTGTGGTTCATTACCAGATTTAACGAGGACGATTACATATCAATGACAGCAACGAGTTTGAGTTTTACAGCTCCCTGCCGCGACCTGAAGTGATTCAACGCTCAATGTCCGAGTGCGCGGTTCCACGGTCATATCGCACCGTCCGGCGGTGATCGCACCGACAGAGGCTCTCCACAAGAACTATTTATCAAATAGTTTATGATCTCATCATCCTCATGGGGTTTCGCCGTCATTTACGGGGCTGAGGGCGTATCGTGTATGTCGCAACTTTGCGGCCCAGAGTGTCTGGTAGCTGCTTGTATACGAGGCCTTGAGTGGACGGAGTGGGCTTACCAGTCAGGGTTCGGAACCCTCTGGTACTAGTCGGAGGAGTGAGGAATACCCGAGTCGATTGAGAAGGTTGGGGTTCTGATTGGGGTTGTCTGAGCTGAAACGAAGTCACCGAGGTTCGTCTAGTATCATTAGTACGCCGAGCTGGCTCGCCCCTCTCGGAGCAAGCTACGTAGTGGCTGGTTCAGCGTTCAGCGTTCAACATTCAACATTCAGGGCACATGCGCGAAACATGGTCCTGAGGCCGAACCAACCACGATGTCCAAGCGCGCTTTCCGACAAAAAATCCTTCCCCGCACAAACACCTACGTGCCCTGAACCCCTTGTTCGGATTTGGCTCACCGGCGATCGCGAGTAGAAGCGTGACGAAACGATATCGATTCCGTCCAGGCTGTATACTGGAGATACAGCTGCGGTATTGAGGCGGTCCAACCCGCCTTCCATTCCGATGCTCCGATTCCGCTTTTCGTCGACGGACGGATGGCTGCTTCTATCGGGTCGGGTAAGATTACCGTATGGCTGTGCAGCTCAACGCCTAACCAAATTTGTGTGCGCTGACCTGGCTAAGCTGCTAGCTCTGCGAAGGCTTCGCCGTGGACGCTTGTCACGGTTTGCGACGAGAACGTGGGTACCGCAACAGAAAGAATGCAAGGAATAATGGTGTCGTATTCTATAGCACCGCTCAGCGTCCCAAGTCGTGCGTATAATGATATGACGACATGATTGAATTCTTAATACGCTGTGACAGGTACTATCAAGTTCGATATGAGCGGGTACCGACCTGCTCGGGACAGACGGCGAACGATTTCACTTCAACTAGTGTGGGCGCAGGATTTGCCATCAACCACACTTGGCATGAGATGATCTGACGCTCGAGAATGTACTTGATGGTCTGTCACCACTGCACCGCATCGCATCGAGCTTGCGTCAAGGACTAACCCAAACAGGATTCACCATCATCACCTTGATGGATTGGTGAGAGCCAACAAGAAATATTATCCTGCATCTGAATGACGTGAGTATCAAGTACCTTCACCTCAGGCGCAGCGCCAAATCTCCCCCCCCCCCCAAGTGCCCATGAATGGGATTTGTTGCCACAAGAATGGAGTGCGAGAATCCGCACGCCATTATCAGCGTTGAGCCAAAGAAATGTTATCATTTTGCTGTCGAACATGGCTTGCAAACCGAATTGCGTATTCTCGATCGACAGCCACAACAGTTGGGGGCTGATTCCATACTGCACAACACTACTCCTTCATCCTGCATACACACCGACGTGCCGACAACTATTGGGTTCATGGAATTCCAAATCAACCCTTCAAAGCGTCCACCCGGGCCGAGGCAACCACATCCGGCCAGAATTCTCTGATGAGACACTCCTGCGTTCGCTTGCATGCCGGCGCTCAGTACACACCACCGAGTATCTCTATTTTGTTGCAAATTCTCAGTAGAGCTATATCGCCGCCGCAGATCGAGCCCAAAGGGTCGGTGTACACGCTGCCCAAAGGACCAGCTCATCGAGGTCACGTTTTCTCCCAAAGACTCCTCAGGCCGCCTCGTACGTGCAGTTCTGACGCGGCATTACCATGAACTCATGTCCCCGATTAGCAACCTTTCCGTCTGCATGACGTGTGTTGGTGTTCTACAAGTATGACTGTCCCTTGTTGAGAGATATCTCCAACAGCACCAACTCCGACTCGGATTCGCGATCGTCAAGAGTGTTGCCAGTCAATACCGCAATTACGATAAACCTGTCAGGAGAGATACCACGAACACTGGGATGGCGGATGACGAAGTAGTCATCCGATTCGCCACGGACAACACCAGACCTTGGATGCTCCATTGGTGAGTGGCCCTCATAGTTGACTCAGAACTATAAAACGCAATAACGCATCTGACCATCCGATTCAGCCACACCGAATGGCATCTCCATGCGTAGGTGGGGTCATGCCCTAGTTGGTGTACCCTCACAGATGTTTACTGGCTCGCGTTGGTGCTCGTGGTGTGCAGTGACATCTCGATTATCTTCGTCGAGGACTTTGGAGGCACCCGTGACCACCTTCCACCCGATGGTGCGTGATTCACCTGTATGCGTGCGATAACGGCCAACGTTCGCCTTACAGATGCGTCGCGGGCGCTCTGTCCGTATCGTGGTCCGCATCAGAACTTTTCCTTACCACCTCCCTGGCGAACCAGGGCCATAGCCATTGTGGTTTCATACTCGGGGATTTCTGGACTATACTCACAGAGCATTGTCGTAGCATGAGATGCTAGACCGCGCATACTAGCTTGTTTGCCTCGGGAAGTCCACTCAGTGCACCAGGTTGTATGACAGCTCCAACTCGAGCGACACATCGTAAAACAGAGAGCAAAGTGTGTATCATATGTGCATTATTACAATTAGCCTGCAAAGCGATGTCACACTGTGGCCACGTTCGTGTGCCCAAACGCATAAGTAACCTCCACGCACGAAAGCACCTCAAGTTCACATAGATACGTCAAAGAAAGCAGAAAACGACTTTGAACGCTGCGATCGTTAAGGCCCCAGGCCCTTGGCTCGTCCCTCACCGACTCCGATAACCAAACCCTTCAAAATACCCCGAGTCACTCATAAACGACGTCCAGCGTTCGTTCAACCGTGACTCCCGGGAGACCAGCCCGAGCTCAGTCAGCTCCAAGGATGTTGCCGATTGTGCGGGTCGTGTCTGCGGTTGCTGTGGGGGCTCCAGTCGTGGCTGTTGGTATGGCGGCGCAGACGATTGTTCATAGACGTCTGGGTGATACGGATAACCATGTGATTGGGACCTGTTCGCCGCCGAATAAGTCGCTGGGCTGAAGTGGCTGGAGATGCCTGAGGATTGCTGGCACCATGTGTAGGACGGCGTCGTCACTGTTGAGTGTTCGTGCGCCGTGTGCTGAGGAGCTGGCTGCGGCTGAGACCTGGGTGGCAGCGATGGGGGAGGAGTGTTGTGCGGCGGTGTGTAAGGGTAGTGGGATCGACGTGGTGGCCGCCACTGAGACATGGCCTGTGGTTGAACGCTCGCGTTGGCATACTCTAAACGCTTGGCCGGATAGTGCAGTTGATCCTGCTCGGTACATGCCCAGCGGTCGACAGAAGACGTCGAACTCTCGGGGCGATACAACTGCGGGACGTATGGTTCTGGGAGGCTGTCTGGTTTCATACCGGACCCAGGACCACGCAGTCCTTCAGGTGCTTGTTTCGACTTTGACAGACGCCCCGTCGACACGAACAGCATTTTCCCAGAAAAGATGTACAATTCATCGTCGTCGACCTCTTCTTTGACTGACCACTCTTGTCCCAACTGGCCAGACGGCTTCTCGCTCTGACATGCAGCCAGTGCGTTGTGTGCCTTTTCACTCAACTTAGTTAGGATTGGCTGCAAGAGCGGACTAGTGAGCGAAGAGAGCTGGAGTCCAGTTTTAGCGGATCTTACAAGTGCTTTTGCTGCCCTACGGCTATGCTTCGCGACTTTTGTGAAGAGCACATAGGCTTCGTCGAACTCCTTGATCGCGTTGGACGCCAAGGGTGAGCGAGGTCCACGAGTTACAATAGTACCAAATACGATCTGCTCCCAAACGCATCAGCAAACGACAAGCTCTGAAATGAATGTTCTCCGAACCGCTGCCGAGAAACTATGGATCCAAATCGTCCAGAATCGTGCACAAAGATCAGGAAACCGTGTGTACTGGGCTCCTATTGTCTGCAGTAGGGTCGAAGAGGCCCGATAACAGGCGAGGAATGACGGCGCATATTGACTCTTCAACGGATTCTCAGGGTTTTCTATGATGGCCTGTGCAAAGAAACTTCGATGTATATGAAGCAAAACTGGTAGCGATACCACGCTGTGTGACTATGTGACTTGGGAATTGAAGGGGCGCGACTTACGAATCTCTCGTGCAAGCGCCAAGTTAAAACGGCTCATGGACTCAGAGGTTGACAACTCTTCCGTGGCGATGGTCGGCACGGGGCCAGCCACCGAGGAAACTGCATGTGCGGTAAAATTAGGCATGGGGAACTCACACACTTTATGATCAAGCTCCATGATCGTTGCGTAGCTAGGTATTTCGGCTGACAAGGTCCGTGCAGCAACTTCAGCCACACATTCAGCCGCAAACCGGTAATTCCATGTCTCAACTGCAGACAAATTTGAAAAAGGGAACAAGAAACAGTGAGTCGATGGCAAACGAAGCACATGACCACACACATGCAGCATTGATGTCAGTCACTATTTGCTCGTTGGCATTCCCGCTCTCTGGGAATCGGCAATCAACGTAAGCGAGGGTGAAGCTTGGTGGTCTGCCCGTATCAAGGCACTTCAGGTAGAGAGGTAAGACGTTAGCCAGATAGGTAACAAACCCATGACCTTTACCTACATGCCAAACATCCGCAACGAAGAGATCCCAAAAGAGAACACGGCGCCGTTGCACAATTTTCTCGGGCAAGCCCCATCGTGTACTATCCCGATCTAATCCCACAGGTCAGGTCCTAACAGCTTCTTTAATCTAGACGGGATACCCACGGAGTCCAACCTGGTACATGTAGACGAATCAGCACCACCAATAGAGCCCATCTCTCAGGAGATAAGACGCACGGTTTGGGACAGATGCGCAGCAAGAACAATCATTGACCATGTGGTCTCCATGTTGGTTTCCGTTTCCTTCGCTGACAATTCATTTCCACTCATACCGTTATAAATACTGAGCATATGAATTGCTTGAATGGTCACTAAAGACGGCTTTTCCAGCACGGGCTGCAAACAAATAGCCGCACGCGCTATCCGATGATAGTGTTCTGCTTCTGTATCCGCTGGACCCTGTGTAAGATCAACAAGGGCACCAACTGCGAAAACGAGGAAGAGAAGTGCAAGGTCATGAGCACTTTTGTTGTCATCCGTCGCCTTGGGGGGTCCATTCGAGTAATATATCGGAAGGAGCTCGTC
>JBBPKY010000399.1:0-23238 GCA_038089495.1 Xerocomellus dryophilus
CTTACCCTTGGGACCGAGGGTGACGCTAACAGCATTGGCAAGGACGTCGACGCCTTTTAAAATGCTTGCCCGACCCTCATTGGAGAATTTAATCTCCTTGTGCGCACCGCGGGCCAAGACAGGCCGTACGGCTTTTGCAGCTGCCCTGCGGGCTGCCCGCGACGACGAAGACGAGATGGCGTGCATCGTATTTTTGATGAGGAAGAAGGAAAAACGAAAGAGAGAGAGGTAAGGGAAACCGTTGCAATGAAAACTTTCTGGCCAGGAAAAATATAGAACCACGTGATGTGTGGCGTGGTTCTGTTACGTCAGGTGAAGCACCGACGTCACCTTGCGGCAGCACTGCAGTTGCGGACACCCAAAGTCAACCAGTTTACTCAACGAGCTCAAGAGCTCGCCATTGGGCCTTCGGCCCAATGGGGGGTGAGAAAGTGCTAATCACAATTTTTACATACTATATATAAAGATATTTATTCATGTTAGCAAATGCTCGCTGTGGCACCTTTGGTGCCTGCACTTGCATTTGGAAAATCTATTTGAGATTGTGCTTGAATTCATTGAGCACAATCACAAAATACAAAATATATTATATACTAATACTATACTAATAACCTCATAAGGCAGCGGGGGTCAGGTGTCGCACCCATGCATTGGCAGGTAGGCATTGTAGCTATGTGGTGGGAGGTGGGGGACTGCAGGCACCACACTTGTGCGTCAGCAGGTGGGGGCCATGGGGTGTGGTAGCACCTTGCCTGGGTGGTGGGACATGATGCCTGTGCAGTGGTGCTGCACCCATGCATTGGGAAGTGTTAAACTAGGTGGGCAGCAGGAACCCCGAAGGGTCTCCTGATCCAAGAGCCCTTTACAGGGACACTGTTCCTAGTAGCGTCATATGCAGAGTGACTGGAGTCACCACTCACCTTACTGAACATAGTGGTAGTAGAACAAGATCTATTAGAACTCAGATAGCTGAGTTCGAACTACATATACAGGAACAGTACATGTGAACTACATTCCGTATATAGTAATGTATGTGCTAACTAGTAACGAGTACCAGATGCGGTAGTTCTAACATTCACGTATAGCGAGTACTACTTTACTAGCACTTATAGCGCATATGTTCAACACTCCCCCATGTCTAGTTTACAGTAGTAGACTCAGACATATAGTGAAGGAATGTCTCAAGCACTAATCAACATGATAGATGGTGAGACCAAGTAGAGAGCGAAACTTCTCAAACTTGACATATCCCAGGCATCAGCAAAACACCTCCCTTTGTACAGAGTAGTATAGAGCTGTACAGACTGCCAACCTACAGCCAGGTTATCCTCTATACAGTGCTGTACAGACCTGTACAGACCTGTACAGCTCTGTACATATGTACCAATGACTGTACATGTCTGTATAGGTCTATACAGAGCTGTACAGATCTGTGGGTCTGTGGTGCTCTATGCCAAATCCGGTGTTTTACTGATTGGTTCTTTGTGAGAATATTAGCTGGGTTATCTTCACTGGGTATATAAAACAATTCCACATCTTTGGAGACTTGGACGGCGTCATGAATAAAGTGATATTTGATCCGTATATGCCTATTGTTTTTCTGGTTGACCAGGTTCTGCATTAAGAAGATTGCGCCTTGATTGTCTCCGCAAAGCGGGATGGGTTTTAGAGTGAACCCTAACTCATTGAGCATCTGCTTTATACCAATGATTTGAGCAGTGCAATCCGACATGGATATGTATCCAGCTTCTGTGGATGATCTTGCGACCATATCCTGTTGATGGGAATTCTACAGGAAGACTGCATTCGCGAGTTTCAGGAAATATCCTGACTGCGAGCGGGATGTTTCGGTATCAGCACCCCAGTCTGAGTCTGAGCAAGCTAACAAGCTGGCATTGTTGCTGCCATCGAAGATGAGCGCGTATTTATGAGTGCCGATCAGGTATCTACAAATGTAGAGTGCTTTTTCTAGGTGCTCTTTTGATGGGTTTGCGGATTGCTTAGCGAGTTGAATAACCGCATATCCAATATCTGGACGAGTCCCGAGCATGATATACAAGAGGGAGCCAATGACCTGCTGGAAATACGTCTGTAATTCAGGGTCTACTGGTTTGGTATTCTTTGTTGGCTGATAACCCTCAGGGAGAGGTGTACGAGCGGGTTTGGCATTTATCATGCCACATCGTTCTATAACCTTCTCGAGATAATCACATTGATCTAGGTAGATCCGGCGGTTTTTTCTGTCACAACGAATCCTTATTTTAAGGAATTCTGATGCATCTCCTAAGTCGCGACATTTCCAGCGCTTCATGAATATGGATTTGAGTTTCTCCACATGCATTTTGTTGGGACTACAAAACATTGCATCATCTACGTATACGATGATGTATACTTTGCCTTTCTTGTAGATGTAGATGCCGGCGTCCAATTGGATTTGTTGGAAGCTGAGTTCCTTCATGGATTGCTTGAGCATGCGCCACCATGTCAATCCGGCTTGTTTAAGGCTGTATAAAGCTTTCCATAATAGGAGTACTTTGCCTTTTAGTTCTGAAGTGGCAAACCCTTCTGGGAACTCCATATAGATTTCTTCTTCTAATTCTCCGTATAGATAAGCACCTTTTACATCAAGGCTGGAGATATGCCAGTCTTTTAGTGCAGCAAGTGCGAGCATCAAGCGCGTGGTGTCAAATCTGATGATTGGTGAGAAGATCTCATCAAAATCAATCCCTTCGACCTGGGAGAATCCCTTTGCTACCAATCTGGCATGTTTACGGCCGTTGGGTTTGACATCGAAGACCCATCGGTTCTTAATGATCTTTTGATCTTTGGGTCGATTGACTACTTCGTAAACTTTGCGATCTTTCAGTAGTTGAAGCTCGTTGTTACAGGCTTCTCGCCAAAGTTTCTGTTCATCGTGTGGTAATCGCTGAATGTCTTTGAATGACCATTTACGGTAATTTGGTTTATTGTCGCTACCATCTAAGGATATGGTGCGTGAGCAGAGATAATTCGCCAAAGAAACTCCCCCTTCCCAGGTGAGGTGTTCAATTTCCAATTCGGAATCCTCAGGTTCTGGTTCCGGTTTATCGGAGGGCATTCCTCTGGGGATGTTTGGTGTAGAAGGCGATTTTGGCCTTCTGCTTGGCCCTTGGCCGATTAAGTCTTTCCACTTGGAGAGGTGTTCTATATCCTTCACTTGACGTGTTGAATGTTTGTGCTCTCCATATATATTGCTGGGCTGAACTGGTACACAGCATTCATGTTGTGGACGGATTTTGTGAGGCATGGGCAGTGGCATACCTGCTGGCGGTTGACATTGTGGTTGTGTTACTGGTTCTTCCGCAGCCGGTGAGGGCATGCGGGGAGGTGGTGTAACTTCCCGTGGTTCTGGATGTTCAGATTGATTATCTGAGTCCGAGTCCAATTCTGATACTGGTTCAGGTTTTATTTGGCATGGATGCACACATTTTGGTTTGGGTTCTGGTTCATTGTGATCCGATGCTCCAGAGTCATCAGCATCTACGTTCGGGTGGTGGTCCTTTACAGGCGGATGAGAGACCGGACAGTGTGGCTTAGCACCTGGACACCTAGGGAAATAATGCTCATCAAAGATGGCATGTGTGGCTGTAAATACTGAGTGATTGGGCCGCATGAATATCATATTGGCATTGTTTGTAGGTGCAACGCCTAGATAAATCATTAGCTGCGATTTGGGCTGCAGCTTGCCGCCTTGCTGTTCTTGGGAAAGGTGCACATAGGCTCCACATCCAAAAATGTGTATATGGGTTATAGTGGGCTGTTGCCTGGTGAGGAATTCCATTGATGTTTTCCAATTAAGGCGCCTGGATGGTATCCAATTATGTATGTGTGCAGCTTGGTTAACCGCAAATTCCCAATAGGAGGGAGGTAAGCAAGCGTGAAGACGCATCGCTTGTGCTTTGTCCATTAAAGTACGGATGTGCCTTTTGGCTCAACCATTCTGCTGGGGCATGTGAGGCGTGCTTTGGTAGATGTGAATCCCTTCGTTGCGCAGCATTTCATCAAACGCATGGGATTTGTATTCTCTCCCAGTGTCCGACATCCACCCTTTGATTTGGGTGTTCCATTGAATCTGGACATACTTAATAAATTGTCTGGTTGCTGTGAGTGCTTGGTTTTTAGTGCACATCGCTTTGATCCAAGACATGGACATGTAATCATCATAAAAGATGATTATGTACCGATTTTTGTAGTATGATTCTATCCCAAATGACTTAAGATCCGAGTGAATCAGTTCAAATGCTTTAGAGGCATGTCGTTGAGACGGCTGGTAAGGCCAGTTTGGCTGTTTTCCAAGCTGACAGCTGGAACAGACTTTGTCATCTGCAGGTAAATCTATTGCAAGGAAGTCCTTGATGTGCCGCTTAGCAGCACGTATGACATCTTTGAAGGCATGACCCATCCGCCGATGCATTAGTCCGTAATCAGCCGCATGAACAGCTACACTGGCTTTTGGTTGGACAGCCTTGGCACGGATCAGGTACATCATGCTTCCAGGGTGCAAGTGAAACTGAATTATTGTTTTACCAGTGGTATTACTGATAATGTTGACATAGCACCCTTGGGATTTGGCATATAGGTTGGGATTGGTCAAAAGGGTGCCCATAGAGATCAATTTGACCTTAGAATGCGGCATGTAAATCATGGGCGATAGGCGCACCAACAATCCCTTGTAGTTGATCATGACTGTGCCTACTCCAACGATTGGTGTGGGTCCGTTCACGGTCTGGGCATACTTTATGGAACTGTATTCAACATATTCCGAGAAGTCCTTAATCTCATATGTGAAATGAGATGAGGCTCCTGAATCCAGTAGCCAAGTGTCACTGGGAATCTCATTGCCGGTGTCGTCGTGGTTAGTATCATGCGGACATTTATCACACAATGCAAAATCGAAACCAGATAGCTTTATTTCTACACTATCTACGACAGACGACAAAATGTAATCTACAAATTGCTGTGAATAAGGCAATTGTGAGTCATCTGCGAGATGTGTGTTGTGTGAGGTTACTAACCTCAATTCAAGCTCCTTGACCATGTTGAAATTGATGTACTTATCATAAAAGTCGTCGAGGTAGTTGTTGGTCCCCTCCCCCATTGATACAGACTCTTCTTCCTTGTCTGGAAGCTCCATGATGGAAGCAACCGGGGCGGAGATGTCAATGTGCTCCATTAAGTAAGGGCACTTGTTGGAGGACGGTCCAGACAGACGGACATCGAATTTGTGGTCCCAGTTTGTGACCGGTTCCAGCGTACGCACCGTTTTGGACATGGAAGTGATGCCCAAGTTGTGGGTGAAGGAGATTGTGTGCTTCATTTGGGGAAACGCAGGTTCCCTGTACTGAGCAGCACCAGGAGTGTGCACAAGTGCGCGAGGGTCGGTGGGCGGAGATGAAAATGAAGTAGAGGTGGGGGATAAAACCACTGTTGGGGAGAAGGAGGAAAAGGCGAAAGAGGCGGAGGTGGTTGATGCAACATGCGCAGCCTTCCATGCATCCGCTTTGGCTTGACCCTCAGCGGAGCACTCGCCCCTCTTCTTTTTCTTATCCCCGTCCTGGGGACCTTGGTTGCCCTTCTGGGCCTCCTTGCCTTTGCCCTTGTTGTTCAAAGACGATGGCTGCTGCTGCTGATGGGTAAAATTGGGGTCTCCCCCCTTACGCTTTACTGCGCTAATCTTGACCTGGGCTTTCACTGGCCTGTGCTGCGCATGCTGTTGCCACACCAATATAGTACCTTTCTCTAACTCTGCCATGGTAGTGGGCGGAGGTGTGAGCTTCTTTACCTTTCACATGATCAACGTGGAGATGGGGTCATCTCCTTCGTTGGGACCTGCCCTAGTGGTGGTGGTGGTCTCGTCGACTTCCATGTCCTTGGTGGAGTCAATTGACTGCTGATTTAACAGCTGCGTCATGATGTCCATGTAGGGGGATAGTTTGACCATGGTAATCATGACCTGGATGCGATCGTCAACAGGGTAGTTATACTCCTGAAGGAGTGCGAAGTGGTTGTTGATCGCCACGAATGCGGGAGCAGGATGGTTATTGGCGGGGATGGTGGCGTCCATAAGTTTCTTAAACTCGCCATAGACGAGGGCGAGTGATGGAGTCGCGAATTGATTCTTCAGGCCATCCAAAATGTCGGCGGCCTTCTCAATGTTCTGCCATTTCTGGCAGAGAGCTGGAGAGAGCTTCAGGATCATTGTCCTGATAGCTTTCTCATTGTGAGCATCGAACTCAGTGTCGTCCTCTGTTTCCTTGCCAGAGACGACATGGAAGATGTTTTGAGACATCAAGTAAGGGAGCTGGTTGAAGGTGTTGGAGGAGGAAGAAGACATTTTCTGATAAAAAGGTTGGTACAAGTGGGAGTGCTAGAGGATAGCGTGTTAGTATCATATTGAATGAGTTGAATACTCAACATAAAGAGGAATCAAGCGCAGCTAGAGCCTCATTGTACCGACATAGCGATCCCATTAGGGTTTCTATATTCATGCAAGTCTCTGTGTGCATAAACGCAGTAGAGGTGTAACACGCATGTAGCATTGTTACCTTGCAGTACGTTCACTTCTTCCAAAGAGCATGTAAAACGCTTCTAAGGAATGTCCAGGAGTGCATGTAGCACATCATGGAACCACAAGTTCAGGGAGTGTTCCAGGATGACTGGCAGGGCTCATAACCTGTTAAACTAGGTGGGCAGCAGGAACCCTGAAGGGTCTCCTGATCCAAGAGCCCTTTACAGGGACTTTGTTCCTAGTAGTGTCATATGCAGAGTGACTGGGGTCACCACTCACCTTACTGAACATAGTGGTAGTAGAACAAGATCTATTAGAACTCAGATAGCTGAGTTCGAACTACATATACAGGAACGGTACATGTGAACTACATTCTGTATATAGTAATGTATGCGCTAACTAGTAATGAGTACCAGATGCAGTAGTTCAAACATTCGTGTATAGCGAGTACTACTTTACTAGCGCTTATAGTGCGTATGTTCAACAGGAAGTGGGGCCAGTGAGCATCGGACCCATGTGGTGGGAGGTGGAGCATCATGAGCATTGTGTCCATATGGTGGCTGGTGCAGTGGGAGGCAGGACTGGGGGTGTCATGCTTGTGCTGTGGGAGGTGGGATGTCACGCCTGTGTGGTGGGAGGTGGGGCATGGTGGGCACCGTGCCCCGTCTGTAAAACAACCCCCTTTATACAGTTCACAGAGCTACAGCCAGGTTACTATCTGTATAGGTTTGTATAGACCTGTACAGATTTGTACATTATAAAATTCTGTAGGTCTGCACACACCTATAAAACTGTACAGAGCTGTACAGAGCTGCATAGATCTGCACAGAATTAGTACAGACTTGCAAACATACTCATTTTTTCCCTTGCATTTTCACTCTCATAAGATAGGGGTAGAAACCAAATTTATTACATCTAATACAACTGCAGTACAAGCACAAAGTACAAGTATACAATACATACAGAAGGAAAAGGAAAAGAGGGAAGAGGGAAGGGGGGGAAAAGAATGATAGTGAGTCAGAGGGGAAAAAACAAGGGAGATATGACTCACAGGGCAGAGGATAGAGACCAGACCAGACCAGAGAGTGCAGAGCAGAGATAAGAGGGCAGAGAGCACATATGAATACTAATAACCTCATAAACAATGGTGTTGTGCCAGTACACTGGGAGGTAGGGGCTGTGGGTGGTGGGAGGTGGGGGATGGTGGGCACTGCACCTGTGTAGTGGGCGATGGGGCCAGTGGGCGTCATGCCCATGCGTTGGGAGGTGGGACTAGTGGCGTCGCACCATGCGGTAAGGGGTAGGGCGTGGTGGGTGCCTTGCCGGTGCGATGGGAGGTGGGGAGTCCCACCATGTGGTGAGGGTGGGGCATGGTGGGAATCACGCCCGTGGAGCGGGAGGTCGGGTCAGTGGGCATCGTGCCCATGCATTGGGAGGTGGGGCTAGCAGGGGTGGGGTGCAATGGGTGCCACGCTTGTGTGTTGGAAGGTGGGGTGTTACACCTGTACAGTGGGGGTGGGACATGGCTTGTATTGGGAGTTGGGGCCAATGGGCTCACGCCTGTGCGGTGGAACATTGGATGTCGCGTCCATGCGGTGGGAGGTGGGGCCAGTGGGCATCACACCCATGCAATGGGGGGTGGGACGTCGCATCTGTGTGCTGGGAGGTGGGGTCAGCCGGTGTCACGCCCATGTGGTGGGAAGTGGGGTGCTGTGCCTGTGTGATGGGAGATGGGGGAGGTAGGTGTCGTGCCCGTGTGGTGGGAGGTGAGGATGCATTGGGTGGTGGGGCCAGCAGGTGTCATGCCTGTGTAGTGGGGGTGGGCATAGTGGGTGCTGCACCCATGCGTTGGGAGGTGGGACTGGTGGGCATCGCGCCCGTGCGGTGGAAGGTGGGGCATCATGCCATATGGTGGGGGTGGGGCATGGTGGGCACCACACCCGTGTGTTGGGAGGTGGGGCCAGCGGGCATCACATCCATGTGGTGGGAAGTGGGGGGCCATGCTGTGTGGTAAGGGGTGTGGTGATCGCTGTGCTGGTGCGGTTGGAGGTGCGACTGGTGGGCATTGCACCCGTGCATTGGAAGGTGGGGCCAGTGGGCGTTGTGGCCGTCGGTGGGAGGTGCCGGTGGGGCGTCGCACATATATGATGGGTGGTGGGGTGTGGTGGGCATAGCGGTGGTGGTGGTGTAGGTGGGCGGGTGCGCGGTTGGTGGTGGTGATCGGGTGGGTGCTGTGTCGTGGCCGTTCGACAGGTTGGGGCGTTGTGCCCAGTTGATCTGAGTGGCTGGGCTTTGCTGCCATGGCTGAGCTTGAAATGCCACATGGTTTTCCTGGATGAAAAAGGAAATTCATGTGGCAAATATGCAGTACCCGACAGACGTGATGCACCCAACACACCCGATGCACCCAATACACCTGACGCACCCAACACACCCAATGCACCCAACACACCCAACACACCCAACACACCTGATGCACCTGATGCAGCTGACGCAGCTGAAATAAGCATCGGCCTTGGCTCCATTCCCCTCCTGGATGTGGCGTTTCCCACCCGTTCTGCCTTAATCTTTTGATGAGTTCCTATGGCACCACAACACAATGATAACTATCGGAAACCATATATTCATGCTACTAAGAGTGTATGTGAGCTGACTGAATGAGCCAATTTTTGAAATTCTTGAATACAAAAAATTTTACCCCAGAAAATTTAGCACAATATGCAAAGAATCACTAAAAATTCCCAAAAATATGCAAATGACTCCTTTTGCTGAGTTATGAATGATTCCATAAAGAAAATATATGGCAGAGTTATCAGAAAAGGGGGAAATGGAACTTCAACTCTACTACTGATTGATCACCAATTTGACAGAAACAGAAGTCCAAGGCAGAGTGGAGCTGTACGACCGGAGTTCTGGAGCTCAGCTGCTGCCTACATGGGCTGAAACAACTGATGTAATTACCTGTATGACTAGAGTTCTAGAGCTACAGTAATTAGTACAGGGAGTAAGTATTAAGTTGTTGGAAGTCAGATGGGCAAGCACAAGTGCAGCCTGATCTGCTACAGCCCATTGAAACAAATTGATTTATTTATTTGTCTCTTCTCATCTTGATCGAGTGTTGACCACCTTTCATTGGATTAGTTTATCCTGTATTGACCAGATGCTTTTGTTTGTTGACAGCTTGGCCTAGCCCAGGCCCAAGCACTATTGTTTCGATCTGTGCTTGCATCATGTACTGGCCTGAGTGTGCCCTTGTCCATCAGCAAATTAGACATTTGTTTTTTTTCCAGTTTTTTTCAACTTTTTCAATCTTTTTTATATTTAACAATGCCTGAAAGGGACATGATAAGTGGCAAAGCAGATAAAGTGTAAATAAGGTGGCTAAGTCATTTGTAATAACTTGTAAATGCTGGGACTCGAACTTGCGACCACCTGTGATTACCAAAAATAGCATACACAAGGCTGCAATGTAATTGTACATTGGTGGCAGATATATGACTACATAGTTGACCTTTACATTTACAGTAACTGCAAAAATTGTCCAAGGCCCTCAATCTGCTACATTCATGCAAGAACACACACACCCTCACTGAGACTCAGGGAAAAAAAAAAAAAAAAAAAAAAAAAAAAAAACACAAGTCTGTTTCGTCGTCTACTCAACATGCATGCCTCTGAATCAGACATACTGGATGACTGACCACCAACTCACACTATATGGCCACATGCACCATAACTTGAAGGAAAGGGAAAAAAAAGAGCTAAGTTCAACTACAATCCTGTCATCTAAAATGACACGCTCACATCACTAACTAGTAACTGCACATGCACATGATACTCCCACCCAATGCAAACCATCTCTGAGTGTTGAATTCTGATATTTCTCATTCAGAATTATTATTTCTGATACCAGATTCTAAAATGGTCTATGGCCTTATCTTTATGCTATCCATATTACTCATCCTTATCTTTAGTCATAGATATGAAGTCATTTCTTATCTCTTATCATGACGTCATTATCATGCCATATGGTTATTGGAAATACAATTCTGGTAGCGCAGGAACACGAAGGGATATGAAGTCCTAGTGGAGATACTCACTTAGGAAGATGGTTCTTGGTTGAAGACTAAGGTGAAGTTGATAAGGTACTAGTGGGAAGCTAGGACCTTTGAGTGGACTGAAGTGGGAGTGGAAGAACAACTGAAGTCATTATTGAGATAGGCAGTAATGCCAATCTTATATAGTATCTAGGTATTGCTTGTACCTATTGACATAAACCTTATTATTGTATGATAAGGAGATAAGAAGGTAAGCCATGATTGGCTGATAAGGAATGGTGCAATAGTGACACCATATGGCATGATAATGATGTCATGATAAAAGATATGAAATGACTTCATATCTATGACTAAAGATAAGAATGAGTAATATGGATAGTGTAAAGATAAGGTCATAGACCATTCTAGAATCTGGTATCAGGAATGATAATTTTGAATAAGAAATACCAAAATTCCAACACTCCTCCTCGCTGTTCATCTTATGATGGTTTATAAGATACAAGTCGAAGTGAATTTCTTCCATTTTCAAACTTTTGCTTGCCCAAGTTCTTGGTAAAGATATCAGCAAATTGTTGATCTGTGTCGGAACATAGTAAAGTTTGATTTCTCCAAACTCTACTGATTCTCAGATATAATGTTCCATCATCTGGACGTGTTTGGTTCATCCTTCTTGAGCAGGGTTGGAAGCAAGGAATATCGTGCCTTGGTTATCGATGCAAAGAGATAAAGGACCAAGTTTGAATTGAAATTCTTCATATAGATTCTGAATCCAGTGAGGCTATTTGGCAGTTTCGGTTATACCGCAATATTCTGCTTCTGTGGAAGAAAGTGTAATCCTTCGTTGTCGCCTAGATAGCCAGGAGACTATGCCGTTTTCTAAGAAGATAGCATATCTGGTAGGGGAATGTGATGTTTTAATGTCACCAGCCCAATCTGTATCAGAGTAGGTATATAGTCCATTTTGGTCTCCATATCCAGTATAATGTATGCAGAGATCTTTAAAGGATGCAATATAGTGAACAATATAGATTGCCTTCTGCAAATGTTCTTCTGTAGAATTTAAAGAGAACTGAGACATTTTGATGACTGCAAAAGCTATGTCTGGTCTTGTTCCAAGCATCACATATAACAGTGATCTGATGACCAACTAATAGTGACTTCAAAGTATTGCATTCAACTGTTCTTTGTTAGAATTTGATCTCAGGTTATATCCAGTGGGCAGAGGTACAGAGACAGGTCTACAATCCTTTTGACCAAATCATTTTATAACTTTTTCTACATAGCAGGTTTGGTCTAGAGTGATTGTGCACTTTTGGCAATCTCTAGTAATCATCATACCTAAGTATTTCTTTGCTGAACCAAGATCTCTGATTCCCATCGTTGCATAAATCATTTCTTGTGATTGAGGATTTGTGTCTTGTTACTATCCATAAAAAGAGCATCATCAACGTAAACAAGTATGATGATCAATTCATTACCCTGAATCTTGAAGTAAGTTTCTGGATCCACTTTGCAACGGTGAAATCCCATCTCCAGGAGACTTTTGTGCAACTGCTTATTCCATTGCAGTGCTGATTGTTTCAATCCATAAATGGATTTCTTCAGGTGACAGACTTTTCTCTCCTTGCCCTTGACTATGAAACCTTCAGGTTGTTTCATATAGATTTCTTCATCCAGCTCGCCAAAGAGATAGGCGGTCTTGACAACTAGTGCTTCAATTTCCCAATCATGAAGCACTGCTAGTGCCACGAGTAGTCAGAATGTTTTAAACCAAGCAACTGGGGAAAAGGTTTCTTCATAGTCTATTCTGAAGATTGTGTAAATCCTTTAGCAATGAATCTTGCATTCTTGCATCTGTCAGATTTGACAGCAAAAACCCATCTCCCTTTGATGGTTTAATGACCCTTAGGTAGGTCTACCAATTCCCATACCTTTCTCTCATGAAGGGACTTTATTTCCTCACTCATGGCAGCCATCCATAATCCTTGGTCTTCTTTAGACATTTTAAGGATGTATTTGTACTGTTTTGGAAGAGGATTTGATGTTGCATCCACAGCCATCAATAGATGGTATTATATCCACTTTGATGAGTACATCAAACCAAGTTCTGGATCACCTGCTTTATTAGTTGGTGTGGGGTCGACTATCATTGACTCCTCCTGAATTGGTGCAAGCCCTCATAGATCTCTCTCAATTTGTATAGGAGGTCTATCCCCATATGTGTTACTGTACCTCATCAATCCTCTAATGAAACTTTCACTAAGTTTTGCAATTGTCCACATCAAGATCAATCAACAATCCATAATAGAGCCTTGTTTCGACCGCCTGTCAAGGCAAGAAGGTCATCTTGTGTCCCATATCTCAGATCATTCCAGATACAGTAGTAACCAGACTTGAGCACCAGTTAAGGGAAGTTCCTCCTTAATGGTTTGTCTTTTCCTTTTGGGAAGTGGGTCAATTAAAAGTAACCTTTGTCAATCTAGTCTCTCTTCTTCTTCTGAAGAGGTATCTGGAAGCATGTACCATTTGTGTTGGTGCTTGTCTGAGACAGAGCTATGGTGTCCAGTATTGGGTGTTGTTCATTTAACACCTGGTTGAAGTGGTGAGGTGTGATACAATGGTGGATCATTTCCTGATAACTCTAATGAATTATTGAATAGTCCAAAAGGTGATAGTTCCTGAGTTGGTGGAACATACAGTGACTCCAAAAACCCTTTTCATACTAACCTTGATAGCGGTGTGCGAAGCGCACCGCCAAACACCGTGGGAATCGCGCTTAGCTTTGGTGGGGTCGTGGGAAGTATACACTCTTGGCTACCGATCGACCCTAGGGTCATGTGATTCGGTCCAAATATGGTCGAGATATGGCCAATGTAAGACAGCAATACCATGAAAAGGGTTTTTTCACTTTTCAATTGGTGACCAGGATCTCACTGAAATCCTTCAATAATTGCGTTCATTTGTTAGTACAAACAAAGATATACTTATAAACAATATGTCTGAGTTTAAAAAAGTTCCCACACTTCTTGATTTCCAACCACCACCATGGTCAGATCTCTCTCTCTTGCACAACAAAGCATCATTCTCTCCTTGCTTGATGCTGGCCATTCTGGTGAAGCCATTGCCAAGCAAACTGGTGTCAGCCCTTCTTCCATATCCAAACTTCGCTCAAAGGAGTGTTCCACCCTTCCAAAGGCTATTGGAGGACGTCCTTCCAAGCTTTCTCCTACCAACATTCGCCATGCCCAACATCTAATCACTTCTGGCAGAGCTGAAAATGCTGTACAAGTGACCAAAGCCCTTACCAATATCATCAACCAACCCCTCTCTGCTAATACCGTCTGCCTCCACTTGAAGAAATCTGGTATGAAGGCTGTGGTTAAGTCCAAACACCCCCTTCTCTCTGCTAGGTATCGTACAGCTCGCTTGGACTTTGCTTATGCCCATAAGGATTGGACTGTAGAGGACTGGAAGAAGGTGATATGGTCTGATGAGACTAAAATCAATCGCCTAGGGTCAAATGGGTGCAAATGGGCATGGAAAAGGGCAGGTGAGGGGCTCAGTGATAGGCTGGTGGATGGAACCCTCAAGTTTGGAGGAGGTTCTCTGATGATGTGGGGTTGTATGACTTTGGAGGAAGTTGGTTTTGCTACCAAGATTGATGGTAGGATGGATGGTTATCTCTCCCTAAAAATTTTGAAGGATGAACTCCAGCAAACCCTGGAGTATTATGGTCTCAATCCTTCTGACACCATCTTTCAGCAGGACAATGACCCCAAGCACACCTGCAAAAAGGTCAAGAAGTGGCTAGAGGAGCAGGAATTTAGGACTATGGGTTGGCCTGCACAGTCTCCTGACCTGAACCCTATTGAACATCTCTGGGGTTGGCTCAAGAGGAGGCTTGCAGAGCATGAAAACCCCCCTAATGGGATTCATGAGTTGTGGGAGAGGATTCAAGTGGAGTGGGAGAAAATACCAGTTGAGGAGTGTCAGAAGTTGATTGAAAGCATGCCTAGGAGGGTTCAGGCAGTGCTTAGAGCAAAAGGAGGCTATACCAAGTACTGATAATATTCAAATACCCTATTCATTTCAAAAGTGAAAAAACCCTTTCCATGGTATTGCTGTCTTACATTGGCCATATCTCGACCATATTTGGACTGAATCACATGGCCCTAGGGTCGATCGGTAGCCAAGAGTGTATACTTCCCACGACCCCACCAAAGCTAAGCGCGATTCCCATGGTGTTTGGTGGTGCGCTTTGCGCACTGCTGTCAAGGTTAGTATGGAAAGGGTTTTTGGAGTCACTGTATGGAGCAAAGGATGGTAAGGTATTTCCAGAAGTGTGTCCAGCTTCTGGTGGGAATGGTTGATTGGGGTACTGACCTAAGTCTAGAGGTATTGGGATGAATGCATCTCGAGAGGGTTCTGGATCCCTTGGTCAAGAATTGTCAGGTATAGGGTTGTCAGATGCTGTGAACAGGTTTTTATCTTCTATTGGAATAGGAGTGTGTTTGTCTTCCTAGTCTCTGGAACAATAAGGAAAGAGTTTCTCATTAAAGATGGTGTTTATGGAAACAAATACTCTTCTTCTCTCCTTAGACCAAAAGTGGTAGCCTTTAGTGTTTGGTGAATGTCATCTCCTCTGATTTAGGAGACAACTTGTCTTTTCGCTACTCTGGTGGAATAAATATGTATGCACATGTTCCAAATACCCTGAAGTAGGATACATCCAGTTTGCCTCCATTGAATATTTCAATGGGAGTCTTCCAATTATGACGATGCATGGGTTGTCTATTGTAGACATGTAATGTGGTTTCACAAGCATCTTGCCAGAAAGATTATGGCATGCAAGCATGTTGGCATATGGCTTTTGCTTTCTCAAGCAAAGTTCAATTGAATCTATCTGCACGACCATTTTGTTGGGGTGTGTGAGGAACGGAGGTTTGATGAGTGACTCCTCTGGAATGAAAGAACATTTGGAGTTCTCCAGCCATAAATTCCCCCCCTTAGTCTAAATGTACAAAGATGAGCAAGTGACCAGTAAAGGTTTCAGTCCAGGCAACCATAGCCTTAAAATGCTGTGGAGTGGCATCTTTGTTAGGAATAAACGCAACAAGTGAATAACCCAAGAAATCATCAATAAAAGTAAGGATATAACGAGCACAAGTACATGATTCAGTAGGCATTGGCCCAACTAAATCAGTATGGATTAGTCCAAGAGGATGAGTGGCTTGTTTTCCAGAAGCAGGATAGGGACAATCATGCATCTTCCCTAAGGCATAGTCTTTATAGGGAGTGGTTGATCCAGGCAGTGCAAGAGTAGGCATACCAGTAGTGTATTGAGGAGCTTTATGAAGAGCATTTTTGGAGAGATGTCCATAATAATGATGCCAAAGTTTGTAAAAATCTTCCTTAACCAACGAGTTGAATTGGCCATCCGTTGGAGTAATCACGGTAGACTGAAATCAATGGAGGGAGATGCTAGCCTGTATCACCAAACTCTTATTGTTATCCCAGACACTGGTTTCTTGGTCACTAATCAAGCATTTGTAACCTTGACTAGTAAGTGTTGGAACCAACAAAAGTTGGTGACCAGCATGTGGAGCATACCATACATCTTTCAGAGTAAGTGGTTTTGATTCTTTGTTTGCATAGCAGGTTTGAGATCCTAGATGTGCAAAGTCATCTTTAAAGGGTAAAAGATGATCAGTGCAACCACTGTCAATCATCCAGTAGTGTCTGGTAAATTCTTTTTCAGTATCTCCTCCTAGTGTGAAAGTGCTGTGATTCAAGTAAAGGTCATAATCATTTTTAGAATTATATCCACACGACTTGCATGGGTACAAGCAACGATCTCTGGTGTCTCATGGGGGTAAAGCCACAGCTATTTCTATAGGTGAAGCAGGAAGGAGTGTCTGGATATGATCTAACCTTTCAAGGTTATTGAAATGATTAGAGGAACTACCTAAGCCTCCAATGGAAAAAGAAAACTTCTTCAACTTTTTCTTCATCTTTGGTCCCTTGATAGCTTCCTTCTCTTCAAAAGGAACTTTCATTAAAGGAAGGGAATCAAAAGGGCTGTTTTGACGACCCAGCTACCATCATTCCATCACCTTCATTGTCTTTTCTACCCTGGCTGCAGCTATAATAGAAGACAAGTCTTCCATCTCATGATCCTCTTTTTTATGATCTGCAAATCTAGAAAGAAAATCTTCTTCTTCCATGATCTCACCATTCTTTAGCTGCACTTGCTTCATTTGGTGAAATCAATCAAAATAACTGAGGCTTTAGGAAATCAAAGAGGACTGGCAACTACTAGAAGAATAAGGTGAGAAGGGAAAACTAGGACTTGTAGGTCCAACTGAGTCGAACGTTTGGTTGAAAGACCAAGAGAACTAGACTGGAGTTCTCTGGCTGGAACTTGCACCCTTATATACTATTCTACTGTGTGTACATGTTTGTATTGTATCTACCAATACTAGTCCCAACATAGCTAAAGTATATGGCAGCATAGCCTAGATAGAAGCAAGGGCATGAGGTGCACAGCATGGGATGATACATAAGGCAACCATGCTGTGGCGGTGGCAGAATGGAAGAGAAGAGAAGCATAGTGGAAATGAAACATAGCCATGCACTACACGGAGATGAAAAAAAGCAGGTGCATAACGAAAGGCAAATCTTGAATTTGGTGAGAAAATGAATTACCATATAAGGAAGGTGGGTATGAGGGTACAGGCTAATGTGTACAAGGTTTGTGACCTTGACAGCTGTTCCCATGTTACCTGGTAATAAAAGATAAGATAAGGAAACAAAGTGAAAATTGACTAAGTTCATTATGTGCAGGTAAGACTAAGCAGCATCATAATATTTGGACTTCATTTGCATGAGTGGGAGCTTTCCCTTTACCCTTCAACTGTTGTCACTGATTATACCACTCTTTCTTCTGTCCCTTATTGGGAGACTTTGATTTTGCAGGACCTTTACCCTTCTTCTGGCCTGGATTCTGACTAGAATCCGATTGTTGATTTTGATAGCCAGGAGATTGATTTCTGATAGGAAGGGGTCTGGTTCCTCCATTGATGTTGATTTGGAGGACTGTGTTGAATAACATTAGTTCTGTTAATGAAAGAAGAGGGGTCTTCAGATTCTGTATAAGAAATCTGAGCAGCTAATAGATGATGAGTGGCTTGAAGTTCCATTTCTGAGAGTATGCATGACATGACATATTCCATGTCGAAATTGGTGGGTGTAAGGGTTTGTACAATGGTAGAGGCGAAAGTGTGGTAATCATTTGGAAGATTAGAAAGAAGGATCATGGTGTGGACATTTTCTTCGAGATTGAAACTGGCGGAGTGCATTTGAGTAAAGAGTGTTATAAGACGATTGATATTATTCATAGCATGATTGGGATGGATGTGGCAGGTCCAGGCTCTCTTGAAGAGGTGGAACATTCTGGCAAGGCCTGCTGTTCCATATAAGCTTTTAAGCTTGTACCAGAGTACCTTGGACATGGAGACAGGGGCATTGGAATCAGCTCATGTAACACTAACATGGGTGAGTAGGAAATCGTTGATTGTACTGGTCATGATGCCCAGTATGCGTTTGTCTAGAAGCTTCCACTTTGCTTGGCGATCAGCCAAGTCTGCCCTGGCAGGGAAACTCGCATAAGTGAGAGTTCCGTCGACAAATTCCCAGATGGAATATGCCAAAAGAGTGGACGTGATATGTTTCTGCCAGATATTGTAGTTCTTTTGCCCAGTAAGAGTTGGAATGCAACCAATGAGAATGTTATTGAACTTGATTTTGGAGGTAAAGAGAGCCATTTTGTATCAAAGGAGATCTGAAAAGTAATTGTCAACCAACATTTTACAAAGATAATGGAGAAGGATGAAAGAAGTTGGATTATTCCCTGATATCCCTAATCCTTTTTGTAGGATCCAATTCTTTCACTTACCAATTCCATTTCTCAACTGCCATAAAGTTTGCCATTGTTCCTTTCTTGTCTGATATGATTCATTCTTTGTGTGGTCTTGATCCCTTACGGATATCAGTATGAAGTTTTGTATTTTGAACAAGTTGAAATTTGTCTCCACAAAATAATGTGGGTTACCAATATACAAATTGGTAAGAAAACCATCATATACACAAATATTAGGATCAGAGCAAGAATGATAAGGAATATGTACGTGCAAAGTTTGTGCATTGAAAGTCAAGAAATTTCTGAAAGGGAAAAGATAGTCTGAATTATATGAAAGGGATTCTCTACTATCCAATGGCCAAGAAGGGTGACAAAAGATATCATGTAGTAAGTCGATTGATCTAGAGAAGTTATCAACATCTTTCTCCTTTTTGTGCAGCTCTTCAATTCCTTCTTCCATTAGGAACTCTTCTAACTCCTTCATATATGGCATCAAGCTCATCTTGAGTCTTGGCATTCTTAAGGACTCTTTGGAGTCTGCAATGTACTTTGTAAGCAGGGTTGTGGTGGAAGAGGGTACAATGGTAAGAATCAAAGGCTTCGTTCCATTCATCCTGCCAAGGAGAATCTGATTTTATGATGAATCCCCATCCATCATCTAAAACATGTGCTTGTGGTAACCAGTTTGGCTCAAGAGAGTTTTCCAGAATATGGGAAGGACCTTTATCAGGAGGAAAAAAGAAGCAAGGAATAATTTCGGGGCCTTGATGGTGCATATGAAGTGCAGGAGTAGAATGATAATGCTTGGTGGGGAAAGCCCATCCAGTGTCTTTGTAAGCAGGGGTGATAGACTCATTGATATACCTGAAAGAATTGACCAAGTATAGGTCCTTGGCTCTAGTCTTGCATGGTCTGATTTGAAGAGAGAAGACCATGCAGTTCTTTCCAGGTATCTCAGCATCTTCAAACTGTTGAAGACCCTTCACTTGGAAAAATGGGCCTAGTTTGATGGGTTCTACTACCCTGACCTCATTCAAGCAGTACATTTTCCATGTTCACATTAGATGTGTAATGGCAACGTTCCTGGTGAGGGTTTGAAACCTTATGAATCTAAGCTCTACCATGTCCTGTGGTGCGAGCCCTTCCTCTAGCCTTGGATCTTCAGGCAGCTGTTGGAGATCCATATGGACCAGGTCCTCCATGGCCATGATACTGAAGGCTTTGCATTGATGCAGCAGTGGGTTCTGGGATATCTCAATGGACATGTTCAGCAATAGAAGGTGATGAGGAAAGTGGCAGAATTTTAAAGCTGTTTGTATGGCTTCTTGAACAGTGTCATCTGTTCAGTTGTCAATAGTATTGTGGTGTATATATCTAAGAAACAGAAAAGGATGAGTTTGAAGGTTGAGAGATACGTCTGATCCTTCTATAACATCTTTTGGACTTCTCCTGACTACTGAGATTCTGAGTGCAGGATGTGAGCAGATCTCAGCTAGTTTGATTTCTTGAGAACAGTCAGGGCAGTGAAGTAGGTTTGGAATACCTGGTAGGATGTTATAATAGAAATATCCAGCTGGTAAATCTGTTCAGAGGAAAGGTGGCTTGTGTACTTCTGGATTGGAGTGTGTACCAATCTGATCTGTGTTTTCTCCTAATAGGAGTCCCACAGTCAGTTGTGCTCGTTGGTCACCAATTCAAGATATAAAAGTGAAGGACAAAAGATTGCCTGTTTGGTGAATCACTAATTCTCTAGAAGTAATGGTGAACTCTAAGAATTCACTGGTCTCCATAGTGGGTGTTCCTAGGGCAATGCTGAAGGCAGCAATGACCAAGGTTATGATGAGAGTCATGCTAGTAATCAACCAAGAGCCATAGCACATGAAGATAGAGGGCATCGTGAAAGCATGTGAAACAGCAATAGACCTTCCGCTTACATGGGGCTCATAACCTATCGGGAATAGAATCCCAATAGTGCAGGAACACGAAGGAATATGAAGTCCTAGTGGAGAGACTCACTTAGGAAGATGGTTCTTGGTTGAAGACTAAAGTGAAGTTGATAAGGTACTGGTGGGAAGCTAGGATCTTTGAGTGGACTGAAATGAGAGTGGAAGAACAACTGAAGTCGTTATTGAGATAGGCAGTAAGGCCAATCTTATATAGTATCTAGGTATTGTTGTACCTGTTGGAAATGTGCATTCTGTGCATTTACTGTAAGACCTACGGGCAAGCATTTCCATGGAGGTGTAACTCCACAGTGTTGGATTAACCATCCCAAAGCACTAATACTGGTATCCCAGCCATATAGCTCAGTGGTTAGAGCACCTGGTATACAACTAGGAGGTCGCCGGTTCAATCCCGGCTCTGGTCACATTTTCTGAAGTACCTATTGACATAAACCTTATTATTGTATGATAAGGAGATAAGAAGGTAAGCCATGATTGGCTGATAAGGAATGGTGCAATAATGACATCATACAGCATGATAATGACTTCATATGTATGACTAATGATAAAGACGAGTAATATGGATAGCATAAAGATAAAGTCATAGACCGTTCTAGAATCTGGTATCAGGAATGATAATTCTGAATAAGAAATATCAGAATTCCAACAATGATGTCATTATTGCACCATTCCTTATCAGCCAATCATGGCTTACCTTCTTATCTCCTCATCATATGATAATAAGGTTTATGTCAATAGGTACAAACAATATCTAGACACTATATAAGATGGGCCTTACTGCCTATCTCAATAACGACTTCAGTTGTTCTTTCACCCCCACTTTAGTCCACTCAAAGGTCCTAGTATCCCACTAGTATCTTATTGGCTTCACCTTGCTCTTCAATCAAGAACCATTGTCCTATATGAGTCTCTCCACTAGGACTTCATATCCCTTCATGTTCCTACACTATCGGGATTCTATTCCCAATAGGTTATGAGCCCCACGTAAATGGAAGGTTTATTGTTGTTTCATACACTTTCACAATGCCCTCTATCTTTATGTGCTATGGCTCTTGGTTGATTACTGGCATGACTCTCATCATGACCTTGGTCATTGCTGCCTTTGGCATTGCCTTAGAAACACCCGCTGTGGAGACCAATGAACTCTTAGAGTTCACCATTACTTTTGGAGAATTAGTGATTCACCAAACAGGCAATCTCTTTTCCTTCACCTTTTGATCTCAGATTGGTAACCAACAAAGCACAACTGACTGTGGGACTTCTATTATGAGAAAACACAGATCAGGTTGGTACTCATTCTGACACAGAAGTACATGAGACACCTTCCCTCCAAACGGATTTACCACCTGGATATCCCTATCACAACATCCTACCAGGCATTCCAGATCTACTTTGTTGTCCCATCTGCCCTCGAGAGCTGGAACTAGGTGAAATTTGTTCACATCCAGCATTAGGAGTAACAGTTTATTGGAGAAGTCACGAAGACATTGATGAAGGCCTAGATAGAACTCCCCCAAATATTTCCCTTAGCCTTCATACTGGCCCCTTTCAGTGTCTTCAATATATTTGGCACAACACAGTTGGTGACTGAATGGACGATACTCTAGTCCAAGAAGCCATACAAACGGCTTTAGATCAAGAAACATCCTTAGACAACTCTTCTCCTACTCTACCACCTTCTTGACGAACATCATCTATTCCACCACTTTCCTCATCACCATCCATCCCTGAACATGTCCACCAAGATATCCCAGAACCCACTGCTGCATCAATGCAAAGCTTTCAGTATTGTGGCCCTGGAGGACCCGGCCCATATGGATTTCCAACAGCTGCCTGAAGATCCGAGGCTAGAGGAAGGGCTTATACCACAGGACATGGCTGAGCTCAGATTTGCAAGGTTTTAAACCATCATCAAGAACGTTCCCGTCACATGTCTAATGTGAACGTGAAATATGTACCACCCAAATGAGGCTGGGGTAGTAGAACTCATCAAACTAGGCCCATTTTTCCAAGTGAAGGGCCTTCAACAGTTTGAAGATGCTGAGATACCTGGAAAGAACTGTGTGGTCTTCCCTCTTTAGCTCAGACCATGCGAGATGTGTTACGCGATGTGTACCAATGGGAGTTCGAGTGTTCAAGGATGTCTCAATGGAGGTACTCACAGAGAGACTCAACGTCATTGGGACAAACTTCAAGACTAAGGTCGCAGGTTGAAAACAAGGGCTTAAGCAAACGGCTTAAGGATTCCAAGAAGATGCACTATATTGCACAGATCGAGAATGAAGAGTACAATACATGGCAGCCGAGTACTTATACCAAGAGACACGTAAGCGTAGAACCTCATGGAACAAGATGGAAACTATGATGTCAGCGGAAATATGTAGATGATACGATAGAACCATCTAGAACAACAAGGCTGTCCATGAGAAAAGACTAAGAGAAATATTCCCCTTCCGGTAGGAGATAAGGCGAATGGCATGGGGTTATCATAGAAGAAAAAGAGCGACATTGACTCCATCAAAGAGATGGAGGCAGTGAGTCCAGCGAAAGGAAAATATCCCAGGACCGGCAAGGACACAATGGAGAAAAAAGAAAAGGTATACACGTGTATGGAGTAGGAGAATCGTTGTTACGCGAGACGTACCAACTGGAAGTCGAGCGTACAAAGAAAGTCTCGACGGAGGTACTCATGGAGAGACACAACGTCGTCAAGACAGAACACTAGTGGGGATCGAGGTCTGGGTCAAAGACTTA
>JBBPKY010000400.1:0-23157 GCA_038089495.1 Xerocomellus dryophilus
GTGTACTAGAATGACTTGTCAAAAAAAGGAATGTTTGATGACTAAGCAGTCCAGAAAGCGCCACATCATCATGTTCAACTTGTTCTTCCTCACCACCACCACCTCCATCTCTTTGCTCTCTCTCTGTTCCTTTGCTCTCTGCTCTCTGCTCTCTCTCTGCTCTCTTCTCTCTCTTTGCTCTCTGCTCTGTCCTCTGTCCTCTGTCCTCTGTCCTCTGCTCTCTGCTCTCTGCTCTCTGCTCTCTGCCCTCTGTCCTTTGTCCTCTGCTCTCTCCTCTGCTCTCTCTGGTCTGGTCTGGTCTCTATCCTCTGCCCTGTGAGTCATATCCCCCTTGTTTTTTTTTTTCCCTCTGACTCACTACCATTATTTTTCCCCCTCTTCCCTCTTCCCTCTCCCTTTCCTTTTGTATGTATGTATTGTATATTTGTACTGTAGTTGTATTAGATGTAATAAATTTGGTTTCTACCCCTATCTTGTGAGAGTGAAAATGCAAGGAAAAAATGAGTATCTTTGCAAGTCTGTATTAATTCTGTGCAGTTCTATACAGCTCTGTACAGTTTTATAGGTGTGTATAGATCTACAGAATTTTATGATGTACAAATCTGTACAGGTCTGTACAGATAGTAACCTTGCTATAGCTTTGTGAACTGTACAACATTATACAGAGCTGTATAGATCTGTCCAAGGGGGGTTGTTTTACTGATGCAGTTGCCCTTAGGAGGCCCAGAACAACATTGATGTGCCTTGCATGGCAAGTTAAGCTGTGAGGGCATTGATGTCATGAAGTGAGACTCAATGAATTCTGTTAGATGGGGGACATAGGTATCAATGATTCCTTAAACTGTGGGTTCAACAAGCCCTGTTGTTGCTGCCTCTAGGTGCTCAGCTACTGCCTGGTCTATGGTAGTTTGAAATGCTATAGGAAGCGGCAGGGGTCTGGCAGGCCTAATAGGGTCACCCAAAGGAGCAGAGGTGGGTGGAGGAGGCAGAGGGTCAGGATGTGACCCTAAAGGAGTGGAGGTGGGTAGAGATGGTGGAGAGTCATGATCCACATGATCACTACTTGTTTGGGATGTAACGACAGCCTAGTGCTGGACATCAATGGTATGAAACATTGCAGCAAAGGGAACATACTGATGGTATTTGACTTTGTGGGATAAGGTTTATATCTGGCAGAGGGTCTTGATCCATATGGTCACTATTCATTTGGGATGTAATGATAGCCTGGTGCAAGACATCAGTGATCCCACTAATGACATCTGACTTTGATGGTTTAATGGCAGAGGCATTTCATTCACTAAGACGGGGTCTGTATGCATATGGGCATCATCTGGGGGTGGAGGGCCTGAAATAAGAGGTGCTGGTGACTCTATTCTGGAGCCAGGGACTACGCTAGAATGAAAGAAGAGATGGTTTAGGGGACATGATCGTCAAAGGGTAGACTGAACAGAAGGATAGGAGCACTGGCATTCCCAGGGACTTAGGGATTGATCGCTGCAGTTTCTATAACTATTTTGTTCTTCCATTTCCTGGATGGAAGAGAGACACAATGAATAGGAAGAATGTTGTGAGTTGATATTGTGCCCATGAGAACTTGGTGGTGAGTAAGATGAGGGAGAGAATGGCTGGGAAAGGTCCATGCCATTGGAGGTTTGAGAAGCCTGATTAACTAAATAAGAGAGGTCAAAAGAAATGAGAAGATGTGAGCACACCATATTACTGCTGTGGGAAGCCCCCCCAAGGGGTGTTCCATCATCAGCGGTGGACAAAGTAGGAATACAATTATTTTCAGAAACACATACACAAGGTCTAAAGGGAGTGTAAGGTGTATAGTGGACACCATGAGTAGTGTTGGAGGAAGCCATCACTTGCACCTAAACATGAGTTAGGTGGTTTTGGACTAGGGGGGTGCGAATAAGATGCTGGCAAAGGTCGATTCCACATCTTGTATAGCCCTCTGCCTGTGGAGGATTTGAATGAACCTCCTTACTCATAAGTATGTAGTATGCTTACCATACGGACTACCTTCTCCATGGTTTGTATTGAAAATCCGGCTAAAGGTGACAAGTGTGGATCTTCAATGTGACCAGACATGACACTAATGGACAGGAAGGGTGAACTCACAGAGCACCAAGTATAAATTATGAGTGATGTTAGACAAACAATTGAGAAAGTAGAGACAGACAATAACTTAATGATATGAGTGGCACTATGACTGACAATAACTTTTAGTAGATAGGTTAGACAATTGACAACATAAGGGACATACCGACATACATACCGACAGAGCACCCAGTATCACGAGGCATGGCACAACAGACAATTCCAACTCTAATTAGATGCCCTTGATTGGGCACCGCGAAGTCAAAATATTAATATCATTTAGTGACAGACAACAATAAACATCCCACTAATGGACCTTCTGAAGGGTGAACTCACGGAGCACCAACTGTATTAATTATTTAGTGATATGAGCGATGTGAGACAAACAATTGAGAATGCAAACCATACCGAGTGCAGATAATTGTGGGGTACGACAGAAAATAACTTAATGATATTAGTAGATAGTTAGACAATTGACAATGCAAAGGACATATTGCAGAGCATCATAAGGCATGACAATGGTGACATCAACAGTTACATTGTTTCACATTTTTGTTGGCTTTAGTTTCCGAAATGGCCACATACTAGGTTACTCATTCGTTAATTCTCTACACTAATTGATACACAATAATTAGAGTGACATAGAGTAGCATAATGCCCTAGGACATTGTGTGAATTAGCTTTCTAAGAATCTAAGATGATAGTGGAAAGTGGAAGAGTTGCACATATGACGGTTCGTCAATAGTGTTCAGTGATTTCAGCATGTGACATCCACTTTGGGCAGCGCTTCAGTGGCACATGATGTCCATCACCAGACACTATTTATGGGGCAAATCATCACACACACAACCTTCCACTTTCCTTTATCGATCTAAGCCAGTCTTCCCCTTAATATGCCACTCATTTAGTAATGTATTTATTAGTATACTGATTGTACGTGAATCATAAGAAAGACAAAAAGTACAAAGAGAAACAAAAAAGCATGTGGGTCATGATCAATTCATGATCAGGTGTAGGCCATTCAAATCTGATGTTGGTGTATGTCACCCTGCAACAGCTATTGTTGTCTGTTGCTGGGTTAAACAGCGTGCTTGGTGATTCATTCATTGTCCAAGTCATCTTGTCACATATAAAGTCTGAATCATTTCAACAGATCTGGATTCTATTGCATCATGAAACAGGAAAAGTTGTGTTGAGAATTCCTACCTGTCTGCTACATGCCATATCGTCGGTACCCTTGTTCTGGTGCTTTCATTCCTTGTGCCTCTCAAAGCTGTTATGGGTGTAACTTTGATGTAAGATCTATGCTTTTGATACATACACATACTAATACCACTTAACTGATATTTGGAATAGCATCTTATCCCTTCCAACGAGGTGTTCTTCCATGATAGCACTTTCTCATTACCTCCACCTGCTCTACTCTCTCCTATCACTTTGCTGCCTCCCACCCCTGCTAGCTGGATCATTATGATAGATGATGAGAATGTAAACTTTGACCCTCCTGCAGCCCATGCATCGACTCAGACATCACTTGTAGGTTTATTATTATTTTGCCATTTTATTAAGTGCTGCTTCTGGCAGATTGGGGCTCATGTTCATTATCTGAAGGGTAACCTTCAGAAAGAAAATTGATGGATAATTCATGCCAAATGTTCTCTGAAATATGAAGTTGATTTGCTTGATGCTGCACTGCGCGAAGAGATTGAAGTATGGGTGGAGTGGGCAATCAGAACAGTACTGATAGAGATAATGGATGCTGAGATGCCAGTTCCCACCACTAACCTAGTGTCGCCAGATGAAAAAGTAACCATGGTTGATTGTGATGACACTTCCCACTCTATCAATTGCACTGGTAATGTTAGTGGGAAGGTGAGTTGATTGAACATCAGATCCTTAGTAAATCTAACAAAAATCTAGGTCAACAGCATGGTCAAATTGGTTGCTCAGAACACCTTGGACACAGTCCTCCACTGTGTCACTAATTTAGTTCTTCACATTTCAGTGGGTGCTCTTAACTTTCATGGCAACCTTCTCAATTCACT
The DNA here is from genome assembly GCA_038089495.1 of Xerocomellus dryophilus. Classification (NCBI taxonomy): domain Eukaryota; kingdom Fungi; phylum Basidiomycota; class Agaricomycetes; order Boletales; family Boletaceae; genus Xerocomellus; species Xerocomellus dryophilus. The sequence goes on from JBBPKY010000400.1 coordinate 4,149, forward strand.
CAGCTTGGGCCAGCCTTCCTCCTTACCCAGTCTGTTTGTTCTGGCTTACTTATTTTGATACCCTACTCATCACTGTCTTAGGAGTTGAACACAAATGCATGCCAGGAGAGTGGAGGGAGTGTAGTTAGTCCTTGTAAAATGTGTTGTTTTGCACAGTCTCGGTGTAAATCTCATATGCTGCTAGTAGCGAAAGTACCTCATTGGTGGGGTTTTATGTAAAATAGGACACTGGTTTTAGGGTGTGTCCCCCTCGGAGGGCAAGGTCGAAAAAGCAGAGTGTGCCTTCAAGGAGTCATGACATCCAAATTGAAATTGTGATATCAATCTTCTAGGATTTGTACTGATGCATCTACTGTGCTTGGTCTATGTGTGCACAATTTACTGTTGCCCACCCCCCTTGCTGCACATTGCACATCTCGAAGACTAAGCTTCTCGTACTATGCTTTCTAAATTAGAAGACCCTTGGTAAATCATAACAAACAATAAGGATTCTGGCTTACTCTCAACATATGCTTCATGTAACTACCCTTATTGATCTTCATTACAACCTTGTCGAACTAAAACCACGTCTTCAAGTTGCATTTCAATGGGTCAGCAAATTTATGTGATGATTGGCCAAACTCATGTAGTATCTAGGACCTGAGCCTTGTAGTGTCCATGGTAAGCACTCTGTCCTTTGTGCAACAGCACCCCTCTCAACTCATAGATATTCATTTCTCCCTTGCTTTCCTTGACACCACTCACCTTTTGTCAGCTTTGATGAACTTGGACATATCTAGCACCATAGGAAATAACAAACTATGCTTGGATTTCTTCCTCTCCATTGAGTCGAAATCATAAACAAAACGAAGGAGAGAAAAATGGAGGACTGGAGGGAGAGAGCATAGTTCAGTATAGCGGGTCATGTCCTGAAGCGATGTGCAGTTTGAGCAGGAATATCTGGCAATGGTGAAATTTTATGAGCCAGAATAATCATATTGTATAAGCAACAAGAAACCTACTTGTTGTCACCCGTGAGTGTCTCGTTCCATAAGAGAGCAACTATATGAGCATTGCATTGTTCTGACATGATGTCAGGTCGAATGATTGTTTGGTGAAGAAATATGCTCACGTCTATATTGATCTCAAGTTCGAGAAAATCAGATGTGTGTCCAGAATTGCTACAGCAATTGTGACAAAGGATTCCATACACTAATTCCCTTTGAAACTGTTATGAATATAAGTGGGATGTGTCATATCCCGGAATCCTTATAGCTCAACTCTGGTCCTCCGGATCCATCTCCACTTCTACACTTGTGAACTCCAGTGCGTTCTCACTCAGGACATACCTATGGAACTCCAGACATGACTTAGTAAATTCTTACCTTTGCTTTCATTCTTGTTATGTTACCTTCTGTTCTCCATAAGCAATAGTCCCGCCACTTAGCTACCTCCAAACCTGTGTCTTGCTTAGAGCACAGCTCCAGCCTATTTTCTCCCGTCTCTGTTTCACTTACCAATCCCTTATGATCTCCGTTACTAATGCTGTTCCACACTTCATATATAAACCCTGTACTCCGAGTCCATACTCTTTAGTTCGAATATTAACTTAGTTCCCACTCCTTGTCCTCTGATTTGAACCTTGAAGATTCTCCTCTGACTCTTCCTTGTCTAAGGTACTTCTCAGTACTAGAGACACCTTTGCATCTCTGAACCTCCGAAATCCGGGACCGGACTTGACAAGGGTGCACCACACACAGTGAAGCCAAGTCCCATCTGATCAGCGCAACTCCAGAGTTCTGGAGTTGGCATAAGTGTTCCATTCTTAACAGTATATTCGAACTCACTCTTGTCAAGTCTTTCTAACATGGCTATGTATACAACCAGATCCCAGACCCATGCCATAGGCATGCGACCTCTGTCCCCCCGATACAACCCCCTGAGCACCTTTGGAAGTACTCGACGAGGCCCAGACCTCATTGACCAATTCCAGAGTTTCTCCGCTAGACATACCCCTGGCCCTTCTGCTTCTCAGGCATGTCCTCCCATGCAGTCCCCAACTCTGGGAGTGTGCATCGTCAACCTCGACCTCGACAACACAAGGTCTTCCTCATACTCCAGCCAGCACTCCAGATACCAAGCACTGGCATTTTGCACACCTCATGATGGTGATGCTCCAGGTGACCTGGACTACCCCGGAGATGAACCATTCAATGACGATCCCGACTTCTCCGACCCTGACATTCCTGGTGACGACGATGACGAACCATCCGACTCCAACAATAAGCATGTTCTGAGGGATACCCTCTCTCTTCTCATGGACGCCATTCAGAGTCCCGCTCGTTCCTCCCATCGTCCTGCCTCTGACTCTATCCCCCACACCAAAGTCTGAGAACCAGATCAGTTTGACAGGACCGATCCCTGAAAACTCTGAGTTTTCCTGGTGCAGTGCAAATTGAACTTCCAAGATCGCCCCAAGGCCTTCCGTATGGACTGTGCCAAAGTGACCTTCGCACAGTCCTACCTGAAGGGCATCGCACTGGAATGGTTCAAACCGGACCTCCTCCAGATGGAAGATCTGAACCACCATCCAATCTGGATGGACGACTTCAAGGAGTTTGTCTCCGAACTCCAGACTAATTTCGGTCTGCATGATTCCATCAGAGACGCGGAGCACCAGCTCGACCACCTGTCCATGAAGGACACCCAACATATCAACAAGTACATGGTGGAGTTTAACCGGATTGCTTTGCAAGTCCACAGATACAGTATGGAGAACTCCTCTGGCACCATTTCTACAATGGTCTGCTGGACCACATCAAGGATGAAATCTCCCACATTGGAAAACCTCTGATGCTCTCTGACCTCCGACACCTCACTCAGGTGATCAATGCACGCTACTGGGAGTGCAAGTCCGAGATCAGTCACTAGACAAAAAGCACCAATCAGACCTCCACCTCTAAGTCATCCTCTGAGAAATTGTCCACCCCCACGTCCACCTCCGCTCGTCCCTCCGACAGCTCCAAAGACTCCAAGGGGTCCAAAGGCAAAGGTGCAAGCACCTCCATTGCTCCGAAACCGGACTTGTCGTCCAAACTAGGCAAAGATGGCAAGCTGACCATGGAGGAGCGCAAGCGCTGCTTCAACAAGAAACTGTGCATGTTTTCTGGTCATGACGGCCACATGGCTAAGGATTGCCCTAAGTCCAGCTCCTGGGCATCCAAGGGCTGTGCCGCCACCACAACTCCAGAAACCAAACCAGAGGTCTCTTCGGAGGCAAAAAATAGTCCACAACCTCCGTGGCTCCACATGGACTGGAGGTTGCATTGAACCCACCCGTGCACTCAAGGAGATCCGTCTCAACATGTCTGCTCTTTCCGATCCCAAATCCCTTATGCCCTCCATCTCTCTTGTATCCTATACAATCCCTCCATTCCCTGTGCTTGTAGACTCTGGATCTTCTGATTGTTTCGTCGATACATCATTTGTCAATAAACACAGTCTTTCCACCTACCCCATGCCTCTGCTACAGCTCCAACTCTTCAATGGAACCTCCAATAGCACCATAACTCAAGCCATTAACCTTTCTGTCTGCTTCGCAACCGGTGATATCACTCCAATGACGTTCTACGTCACTCTGCTGGACTCCTCCTGCTCCCTTGTTCTAGGACACAACTGGCTCACCCACCACAATCTGTTTATTGATTGGGTTTTGAGCAATATCACATTCCGATCACCTGAACAGAGAGTGCCAGCAACCCCAAGCTCTCCTCCGCAGCCTCTGGACCTTCCTCCTTCAGCTGATCCTACCCCATCTGATATACCACGTTTCTCCGATCGCAAGGCTCCACCCATCGTGCTCATCAGTGCTCCAGCGTTCGCACTGGCCTGTAGGCTCAAGGGCTCTGTTCAGTTTAGCCTGCAACTCTGCCCCGAGGAGAGCGAACTCTGCTCTGCTTTCGTCGCTTCCCCTGAACAGATCGACCTCTTCGGTGTTCCTCCAGAGTACCATGAATTCACTGATGTCTTTAGTAAGAGCAAAGCTTTGAAGCTTGCTCCCCATCATGAATATGACCTAATAATCAACTTGGAGGAAGGAGCCTCTCCTCTACTGGAAACCACCTACTCCCTTTCACCCTTTGAGCTCGAGTCCCTCCAGACTTTCTTCGATGAGCCCCTAGCTATGGGGTTCATTCGCCCCTCCTCCTCTGCTCATGCCACTTTGGTCCTCTTTGTCCACAAAAAGGACAGTTCACTCTGCCTTTGTGTTGACTTCCAAGGACTCAACAAGATCATGAAGAAAGACTGCTACCCCCTTCCACACATCTCCGACCTCCTAGACGCTCTGAGCTGAGCCAAGATCTACTCAAAAATTGACCTCCGGCATGCATATCACCTAGTCCACATCGCCGAGGGAGACAAGTGGAAAATGTCCTTCTGGACACACTATGGCTCCTATGAGTGGCTAGTAATACCATTTGGTCTCACAAATGCCCCCGTGGCATTCCAGCGGTTTGTCAACACCATCTTCGCCAATCTGTTAGATGTTTGCGTTATAGTCTACCTGGACGACATCCTTATCTACTCTGAGGACAAGGCCTCCCACAAGGAGCATGTCTGAGAAGTCCTCCGGTGACTCCACAAACATGGACTTTATGCCAAACCCGAGAAGTGTAAGTTCCACACTGACTCCACTGAATACCTAGGCTACTTCATGTCGTCTTCCGGCCTCACCATGTCCTCCGAAAAAGTCAAAACCATTCAGAAGTGGCTGAAACCTTAGAAAGTGAAGGACATCCAGTCCTTCCTCAGGTTTGCAAATTTCTACCGACGTTTCATAGAAAACTACTCCGAAATTGTCATTCCTCTCACCCACCTTACCCATAAAGGCATCCCCTGGTCCTTCTCCAATGACTGTCGCTCCACTTTCCGAAGATTAAAGGAAGCCTTCACCACAGCCCCGATCCTCACCCACTGGGTTCCTGACGCTCTGATGATTGTAGAAACCAACACCTCTGACTACACCATTGCCAGCATCCTCTCCATCCGGTGCCCAGATGAAGAAGTCTGGCCCATGTGTTTCTACTCCCGCACCCTCTCCGCTCCAGAGCTCAACTATGATACCCATGACAAGGAGCTCCTTGCTATCCACGAGTCCTTCCGGACTTGGAGGCATTACCTTAAGGGCTCCAGTACTCCGATTGATGTTGTTACGGACCACAAAAACCTGGAATATTTCGTGACCTCCAAACTCCTGACCCGACGGCAAGCCCGTTGGTCGGAGTTCCTTTCACAGTTCAATATGATTGTTCGTTTCCACCCCGGATGCCTTGGCGCGAAGCCCGATGCCCTCACTAGATGCTGGGATGTCTATCCCAAAGAGGGGGATAAGGACTACGCTTGCGTCAACCCTCATAATTTCCGTCCAGTCTTTATCCAAGAACAGCTCGCTGCATCCCTCCAAGCTATCTACCTTGCAGCTCTGGTACTCCAGGCTAGCACCCTCTTTGATGTGGAACAACTCCACAGTGATATCCTCTCCGCACTCCCATCCGACCCACTGGCTGAACTCCAGATGTCCTCCTCCAACCCCTCCGATATGCGTTGGTCCGTTGATGGCGATGGTTTCCTCCACCTTGACAATCGCATCTATGTCCCTGATGCTAATGACCTCTGACTCTGAGTCCTCCACTACAAACATGATCATCCACTCTCTGGAAATTTCGGCCAGAACCAGACTTTGGAACTCATCTGCTGTGAATACACCTGGCCAGGAATCAGGACCTTTGTAAAAGAATATGTCTCCTCCTGCACCTCCTGTGCCCATGTGAAGGTTCTGAGGCACCGGCCTTACGGGTTACTCAAACAACTCCCCATCCCCGAGAAGCCATGGAACTCCATCACCATGGACTTCATCGAACAACCCCCTCCGTCCTCTGGATTTACAGCCATCCTTGTCATAGTAGACCACTTGTCCAAGCAGTATATTTTCATACCAACACACGACACGGTAACATCTCCAGAGTTAGCAAATCTCTTCCTCCTCCATGTCTTTTCGAAGCATGGAGTTCCCTCCCACATCACCTCCGATCAAGGTTCGGAGTTCGTCTCCCACTTCTTCCGCTCACTCGGGAAAGCCCTCGACATCCGCCTCCATTTCACCTCCGGGTACCACCCCAAAGGAGATGGACAGACTGAATGGATGAACCAGACTCTTGAACAATACCTCCAGGTGTATTGCAACTATCAGCAAGACAACTGGTCTGAACTCCTACCCCTTGTGGAGTTCGCTTACAACAATGCTCCAAGCGCTATGACCGGAGTCTCCCCATTCTTCGCCAACAAGGGCTACCACCCCAACATCACTGTTCACCCCGAGCGCAACCTCTCCTCCGAGAGAGCCCAAGACTACTTTGTCAACCTTGACTCCCTCCACCAATTCCTCCAGGAAGAGATGGCTGCCACACAAAAGCAATACCAAGGACCCGCAGATGCCAAGCGAACTCCAGCACCGGACTTCAAAGTCAGTGACCAGATATTCATCAAGGCCAAGTATTTCCACTTAACCAGGTCCTCGAAGAAACTCTCCGAGAAGAATCTAGGACCATATAGTATCATCGCTCAGACAGGTTCTCACTCCTTTACCATTTGCCTCCCAGACTCCATGAAGTCTGTACACCCCATCTTCCATGTCTCCCAGTTAGAACCCTCAGTGCCAAACACAAGTCCGAATCAGGTACAACCTCTGCCACCTCCAATCAAAGTAGATGGTGAACTGGAGTATGAGATCTCTGAGATCCTCGACTCCAAAATAGATAGACAAAGGAGGAATTGCAAGTTGCTGTACCTTGTACGCTGGTCCGGATATGCAGGCACCGACGATGAGACTTCCTGGCTACTGGCCACGGAGCTCGGTCATGCCTTCGAACGCGTCTCCGATTATCATCTCCGATATCCAGACCAGCCTGGACCTCACTCTGCACAGTAATATGATCCAAAAATATATTTTCTACACTATTACATCTCTGTCTGCATCTCCCCCTCCAAATCATCTTCCAATTCCTCCAACTCATCTTCCAACTCCTCCACCTCCTCCACCGCTCGCTTCTCCACCATCTCCCACTCCTCCACCTGCCACCGCACTATGTTCCTCAGCACGTTCTGGCTCATCTCCTCCCCACACTCCTCCAACTCTGCCGCGACTTCCTCCTCATTCTCCTCCCTGAACTCCTCCCCCTCCAACCCCAGCTCCAACCCCTTCCACGTACACCTCCTCTGCCTTCAACTCCATGAGCCACCCCAGCAGCTCATTCTGGCAGTCGAGGTGCAGCAGCAGCCCCCTCATCAGGTTCCGGAATTCCTGGGGAACCTGCAAGGAGACCGGCTGGGCGATCTCTGCACCACCGGTGGAACTCCCTTGCTCTGACTCCCTTGTGCCACTCAGCCCCACCTCCGTCCGTGCCTGCTTCTTCATTCCCCACGGTAAAACACGAAAGGTGACTGTGTGGGTAAGTCAACCTAGATGGTGTAGGGGATCTGTAGGTGCAATATCCTTGTCCCCAAAGAGGGTCAGAGTTGGTAAGTGAAGTCCCAGATTGAGGAAAGCAAGGGAAAGGGTTATACTGATGGTCCAACACTAGTCCGGACCACAGGAAAGTAGAACGGACAAAGTGTGGATGGTCAGGAGCGTCAGGGAGAAGTGGAGGAGTGGTCGACAAGTTCCGTGGTGAACTCGGATGTGCAGAAAGTTGATAGACGGTCAGTAGAACGGTCAGGAGTAGCTCGAAAGGTAGAAAAGATGCATTAAAAATGCTAAGTACAAACTCTTTATAGTCTGGGAATTGCCCAGGACTGTGTAGTTACTGTGAATAAGGTTCAGACAACTGTAAAAATGAATCCAAAACATTAACAATCAAGCGAAATGTCAAAATGGGTGATTCTAGAGAAGGTACCATTAGTCTGACCGGACTAATGCAAGTCCGGATCTCTGGACTCTGGACTACAGGTGAATGGGATCGGAATGGACTGGTCTAACTCGGACATACAGTCTGAGGTTGTTGGGAAAGGTTCAGAAAGGCTCGATACGAACCTAGAGCTGGAACATGCTCTACACCGCAGCGACTCTTTCTCTGCTCTCTTTCTCCAGCGCTCCGCCTGCTCCAACTGCTCCGCCCCAACCTTCTCGCACTTGACACGTGCAGCATGCCATGCTGCACATGACTTCGCCTTCTTGCCCATACCGGGTCGGCACTCCAGTGAGCGCTCTGCACATCGCGTGCATGCCACTCCCTTCCCCTTGGCACCGGACCCCTGCTCTGTGTGCACTTGCTCCACCTATTGTGGTCAGCACACATCCCGACGGATAAGACCATCACTCACCTTCTGCTTGGCCACTGTCTTGGCCACCTCTGCCTTGCATCGCTCCTCCACCTTGCATCGCTCCTCTGCCTTGCGTCGCTCCTCCGCCTTGTGTCACTCCTCTGCCTTGCATCGCTCCTCCGCCTTGCATCGCTCCTCCTCCTCTGCCTTCCTCCTCGCCTCTGCCTTCACCTCTGCCTTCCTCCGCTCCTCCTCTGCCTTCACCTCTGCCTTCCTCCACTCCTCCTCTGCCTTCTGTTCGCACGCCCTTCGCTGCTGCTCTGCGAACTTTGCAGTGCACAGCTCGTTGCCATTGTTGTCATTCTCCACCAGGTGCTTGTCGGACATGGTGATGGTAAGAGGTTGAGGACAAAACATCGGACTTGACGGACTTTATACCTTGTTGGCGCACCCTGGAATTTCAACTCCAGTTTTTTAACTCCATATTGTTCCCTTGCTAACAGCCTTCAGGGGTTCAGGCCTAAGAGGGGGATACTGTCATATCCCAGAATCCTTATAGCTCAACTCTGGTCCTCCGGACCCATCTCCGCTTCTACACTCATGAACTCCAGTGCATTCTCGCTCAGGATGTACCTATGGAACTCCAGACATGACTTAGTAAATTCTTACCTTTGCTTTCATTCTTGTTACGTTATCTCTTGTTCTCCATAAGCAATAGTCCCGCCACTTAGCTATCTCTGAACCTGTGTCTTGCTTAAAGCACAGCTCTGGCCTACTTTCTCCCATCTCCGTTTCACTTACCAATCCCTTACAATCTCCATTACTAATGCTGTTCTGCACTTCGTATATAAATCCTATACTCCGAGTCCATACTCCTTAGTTCAAATATTAACTTAGTTCCCACTCCTTGTCCTCCGATTTGAACCTTGAAGGTTCTCCTCTAACTCTTCCTTGTCTAAGGTACTTCTCAGTACTAGAGACACCTTTACATCTTCAAACCTCTGAACCTTCGAAATCTGGGACTAGACTTGACAAGGGCGCACCACACACAGTGGAGCCAAGTCCCATCCGATCAGCGCTACTCCAGAGTTGGAATTGGAGTGTTCCGTTCTTAACAGGATGATGGTAACAGAGATGACGTGACCTACTTGATTGGATATGAGTGAAATCAACCAAAACCTATGAGGCTTTAGGAAATCAAGAAACTAGCAACTACTAAAGGTGAAAGGAAGTAGGGAAGACTAGGACCTTTTGTAGTCCAACTGAGTTGATGCTTTGGCAATGAAGACCAACAGAACTAGACTGGAGTTCTCTGGCTGGGACTTGTGCCCTTATATACTATTCTACTGTTTGTACATGTTTGTGTTGAATCAATCAATACTAGTCCAAACATAGCTATAGTATATGGCAGCATAGCCTAGATAGAAGCATAGACATAAGGTGCACAGCACGGAGTGATGCATGAGGAAACCACACTATGGCAGTGGCAGAATGGGAAAGAAGAGAAGCATAGTGGAGATGAAAGTATGGCCATATACTGTATGGAAATGAAAAGAAGCATGTGCATAACGAAAGGCAGATCTTGGATCTGGTGAAAAAGTGAATTATCAGGAAGGTGGTATGAGGGTATAGGCCAATGTGTGCCAGGCCATGATCTTGATAGCTGTACCTGCATTATCTGATAAGATATGTAAGAGATAAGATAACAAAGAAAAGTGAAAATTGACTAAGTCTGTTTATGTAAAGGTGCAACCTGAGCAGCACCATAACACTACCCCCTCTCTAAAGATCGACTTCTAGGTGATCAAAAGGTATTTGCTGGGGCAATAAAGTTGTCAAGGGCTCTGGCTGCTTGTTGAAGACAAAAAGGAAATCCTCTGGTGAAATTGAGAGTGTGTGTGGCACTGCAGGATTGATGTGATAGAAGTCTGCCAGAGCTTCTTTAGCAATGCTGAGATTCAGTTTCAGCTCCCAAGTGCAGTCTGACTCATTATATCCTTTCCAATGCACTAGGAATTTGAGTTTTTTTTTATTTTTATATTCTGAATCAATGATCCAGTCCACCTCCCATTTGTTGTCCCTATCCTCTATGACATGAATGGGCCCCAGCCGGTAAGAGGCTTGCCCTTCCAGGTAGTCCTTGTAAGGTTTTACCTGAGAAACATTAACCAGTGGGTGGATTTGCATCGATTTAGGCAATCATAATTCAATGGCATTTGGTCCTGCCAAGCCAACAATTGTGTAAGGGCCAAGCCATCACTCGGATAGCTTGCGAGAGGCACACGTTAAGCGTAAATTTTTGGTTGATAACCAGACTTGCTGGCCTATTTGGTACTCCAGCATGGCCAATTTATGTTTATCAGCATTTAGCTTCATTTGCTCTTGCACCAGTTTCATATTGTTTTTGACACTTTCCAGTGTTTCCTCAATTTTGGATGTGTACTTCTGGGCTGCTGGGGCTCTATCCAAAAGAATGGGTTCAATTCCCATTTGGAGAACATATGACCATGTAACATCAAAAGGTGCCTTCTTGGTTGAAGCATGTTTTTTGCTGTTAATGGAGAACTGTGCAATGGCAAGCCATTTGCTCCATGTCTCCTGTTTTTTGAAGCAATAAATACAAAGGAATTTGCGAACTTCTTTGTTGATGATTTCAGTCTGGCCATCCATTTGGGGGTGGAAAGACATGGATAATTTAGTGTTGATGCCCAGTGCTTTGTTTAGCTGCACCATGACTTGGGCAGCAAACTGGGGGCCTCTATCAGAGGTTATCGACCGTGGAAGTCCATGATGCTTCTAGATATGAGATAGGAATAACTTTGCCATATCTAGGGCGGAACATGTTTTTGTACAAGGGATTAATTCAACCTCCTTAGATAACCTGTCAACAACCATCAAGATCACATCATAGCCTTGGGAAAGGGGAAGGTCTGTGATAAAGTTGGCTGATATGTGTTCCCACAGGATTGTTGGGATAGGGAGTGGTTGGAGGAGGCCAGCCGGGGCCTGATTAGATCCCTTGAATCTTTGACATGTGTCGCATCTAGTGACATATTCTTTGACTAACGTGGCCATTCCAGACCAATAATAGTTGCACTGCAACAGTTCTATGGTTTTCTTGTAACTGGAGTGTCTGGCTACAGGGGAGTCATGGTGCTTCTGGATTACGTCCATTCATAGCAGATTGCTCTCAGGCACATAGAGTCTTCCATAGGTGTCGTAAAGTAAACCATCACATTCTTCGCAGATGGCATTCTTCTTGCATAGCCTCTGAATGTCTCCTTCATTCAAGAGGCATGTGGTGTTAAATATTTTTTGTTTTAGATTATCCCCATCATCTGCAATCAGGATGGTCATCCTAATCTTATCTGGGGTGATGACAATGATTCCTTTGTTATCATCTTCTATGCCTTCAGTGTGATTATCTCTTCTAGAGAGTGCATCAGGCTTCATCATACTCTTTCCAGGCTTGTAAAGCCAGAGCATGTTGAACTGGGAAAGGTATTGAGCCCACCATGCTTGTTGGCAGTTGAGATTCTGTCTCGTCATGAACCATTGCAAATTTGCATAGTCGTTCCATATTTCAAATTGGTGTCTAGCACCTTCTAGATAGTGTCACCACTGTTCCAGGGCTTGGATTACCAAAAGCATCTTTTTGTCAGCTATTAGATAGTTCCATTCCTATGGTGTCATGAAGTGGGAGGAGAAGGCGACAGGATGCCATGATCTGTCCTTCTTAATAGATAATACTGCACCTGTTGCATAATTGCTAGCATCGCATTCCAGGCAGAATTTGCAATCAATGTCTGGGAATGCCAGTACTAGAGCGGTGGTAAAGTGTTTCTTTAGCATGTCAAACACTGTCTGCTGGGCTTCTTTCCACTGGAAAGGTTTTTCTTTCTTGGTAAGGTCATGTAGAGGTCTTGCCACTAGGGCATAGTCTTTGATGAACCTTCTATAGAAGTTTGCTAAACTCAAAAAGCTTCATATGCCCTTGATGTTCTTTGGATTGGGCCATTCTAGAATTGCTTTTACCTTTTCTTGATCCATTGAGATTCCATCATGTCTTACAATCATTCTGAGGAAGTCTACTTCCATGGCTTTGAACGTGTATTTCTCTGGTTTCATGAATAGATTGTTTTCTTCAAGTCTCCTGAGCACTTCCAGGACAATTTTGTCGTGCTCCTCTTGATTGTCTGTTTTTGTAAAGATCATTAGATCATCAATGTAGACAACCACCACATTGTCCATGTCGGCGAAGATCTCATTCATCATCGCTTGGAAGGTGGCTGGGGAGTTGCATAATCTGAAATACATAACAAGGGGTTTGAATGCTCCTCTGAAGCAGATGAAAGTGGCTTTCCATTTATCGCCCTCCTTGATTTGGACATTGTTGTATCCCCATCTGAGATCCATTTTTGTAAAGAGCTTAGCTCCCTGTAGTTTGTCGACTAGCTGCACAATCAATAACAGCAGGTAATTGTTTTTGACCATGTGTTCGTTGAGGTAACAGTAATCCTATACCATATGCTTCTTGCCATCCTTCTTTGGCATGAAAAACACTGGTGATGTTTGGAGGCATTTAGAAGGTCTTATGTAACCCTTCTTTAGCTGATCCTCAAGAAATGCAGTGACCTTCTCTTGTTCCTGGTCAGAGAGGGGTATGATGTGGCCCTTTCTTGGCTTGAATGTGTCCTTGAGATCTATTGCATGATCCCATGGTTTCCGGAGTGGCATGTGCTCGGATTCCTTTTTTGAAAATACTTTAAGGAATGAGTGGTACTCCTTTGGGACTAATGCCTCTGGAGTCTTTTCTGTTTTTGGCTTTTCCTATTGTGCTTCTAGCATACGAATCTTCTTGTGGATCTGATATTGGATGTCATATTCCTGTTTTTCAATCATCTGGATGAAAAAGGGTTTATCCTGCAGCAGGTGATAGTGTCTTGGGAAATGTGTCATCTTGACTGTGCCTTTGGACCAATCTATTTCTGGGTTGTGGTGTTTTAGCCAAGAGAACCCTAGAATGAACAGGTTCTTCCTGAGGTCTGTGACTTCTGCTCAGATCTTTTCTCTGTGACCCTGAAATTCAACTACAAATTCTGCCGAGTGTGTAATGCTACCAGCAGAGTTCCTTGTTCCATCCATGTTGAAGACAGGAATTGCATTTCTTAATTGGGTCAGAGGGATCTTGTGCTTCTCTGCCCATCTGGTATCTATAAATATGGCATTTGCATCTGAGTCCAGAGGCATATTGGTGGAGATGAAGTTCTGCTGCTTTTCAAACAGCACTATTTGAATAGGTAACATGATTTCGTGCATTGATGCCATTGTTCATACAAAGGTATCATTTAGGATTTCTGTTTCTTTACTTTGCTTTTGTTTGTAGGAATTAAGCACAGGAGTAACATCCCTGCTGAGCCCACTAGGGGACTCCTCTGACGGTGAATTAAAAGATGAAATAATTTTTTGTTCATCCGTGGAATCATCGCTTCCTTTGATTTCTTCCACAGGGAGGTTTTCATATTGGTTATGATTTGCAGCACACCCAGATATGTGTGTTGAACCTAATCTTTTCCCATCTTCTTTCTGGCAAGGTTTTTTCATCAGCAAGGGCAGGGGAAAGCTTTGCAGGCTATGGTGCATGTCTGTTGCCATAGAAAGGATTCTTGTTGCATTTCGACAGACCACAAGTCATAAGATGATGCTCAAGGGTGATCTGAGATGCATCCAAGACCTCTGTGTCAACCATCCCAAAGTCAGGGAGTCACCTGTGACAAGCTTGGCATGTTTGAGCTGTTTGCCAGCAGCAAGGCCCTTGAATGTGGGGAAGCTCTGTGTTTACACTTCGAGGGCATAGTAGGTTGTACACTGCCCACCACTGGTGTTGGATGTGACCTGGATGTTGCAAAAGAAAGAAGATGCCAAGTGGACCTACTAGACAGTGCCACTGGATACCACTGCACATACAATGGCGAAGGATTCATGCTCGACGAGGCTGCAAAGGGGTCAACAATGGATGCTGCTGAGTTGACTACTTGGTCATTGAAGGGGTAGGATGTAGAGTGAAATGAATATGATCATAAACACCAGGTGATACAAATATAGTTACACTCGTGCTTCGACAGAGATCACTCTGCTGAGCAGGAGAGTCTGTTCGCTGGAGGGTGTACCATCCAAACGCTGGATGTAGACTCTTTGTTCTTTCAAGGAAACTTTGGTCACTAATAACACTGACCCTACCCTTTCACTGCCGTCCACTTCTCTAGCCTTGATCACCATGCACAACGTGCACTTCACTTTGGGTAGGAAGGACTTCAATGATTTTTCAGGAATTGTCTCCCTCAATAACCTTGCACCCTCCATTCAAGAAGTAAAACAAACAGCAAGGTGTCCCCATGAAACTGATCCAGATGGACCTTCGAAAGGGCTGGGAGTCTCCATTTTGACACAACAATTGATGTAGGTGTCACATCAACCAGGAGTAATTTAAAAAACTGCACAATAATTTTCCAAGCTCTTCAGCACATTTGAATTTAGTAGAAAGTCAAAAGCTAATGTGATTGATTAACATCTGTCAGATACAGTGCAAACTCAACCTATATGATCTTGGAGTGCTGCTTTCTGCCTGATTGCAATCACCATCATCAACCATCCAGGGGTTTGTTACGCCAGGCCCGGGTAGGGACTAACGTAGACTCAAAAGATGAAGGGCGAGGTCAAGGAGTCGAAGGGACACTTCGACGAACACAGAGAGTCGAGGGGTATCCTTCGACAACGAGGGTGGAACTCTGAGGTGGTATCCTTCAGAGGGGCAAAGGGGTGTCTGGGACTTCCACAGACCAAGGGAGCTACTAGGACTAGTAGCAAGCGAGGTATGACAAGGAGCGCCTACTCAAAAGTAAGGCAAAGACTTAGAGAAATCCAGGAGACTGCTTCAAGGTAGTATTGAGCAGGTCGAAGTTAGAGAAATACATGGGAAGTATCGCCTACTTAAATAATGGAGATGTGGCGCACGGACCAAGCAGTGTTCGTAGCATAAATGCTAAGACGGATATAAAGGGAAATGCCTGAGTCGTACGATAGGAAGATGAGGCTGCGCAAGGTTGCGCATGAATAGGAATAGACGTCCGTAAGAGGTAAGAGGGAATGGAACAACGGTAACCATGCGCAGCATGTAAAAGGGAAGCTGCGTTTAGGCGGAGGGCGTTCCACAGGAACGGGGAGAAGGTTCTGGAACGTGAGAGAAAGAACTTCGACGAAAAAGGGAAAAGAAAAGAAATCGTAACAGGGTTTGGGTCAGTGGGTTCTAAACATTCATTGTCTTGTTCACCAGGAGGATTCGGAGGGGGGGTCATCTGCCTATGAGAATTGTCTGTAATGAATCCCATCAAAAATGCATTAGAGAGTGTAATAACCTGCAGTGGTGTTAAAATTCTTCCCACAAGTGTGGTACCCATACCCCTACCCATACAATCAGATATGAAAAATAGATATTACTTGAGGCATACCTGACAACCACAGCATCTCTCTTGTATGTGCCCAGCGAAAAAGCCCCTCGCTCAATGACACATGTACTTGGACCCATACTGATGATTGTGCCCCACAAACCTTTATGTGGGCCTGTGATGATCATGACATCTTTTCCATAATAGGCTTTGCCTGCATCATGGTTGCTCACAGCAGAACCATTTGCAAAGTGGGTGATGGAAAGTGTGAAGATGACCTTGTAAAATTTCAATACAATATGGTGAGCCATCCATATCGCACACACCAATGAATCAAGATGTGAGGCGACCTCTAGCAATTTCTGATCAAGGTTGACCTGAATGACAAACACAGATTTACCCATATACTCCCCTCTCACAACCAATACATAATCTCCCTTCCTCACATCATAGCCACAATCAGAAGGGGATAGTTGGGTGTAGTTACGACATATGTGATAGGAACTTTGAGCTGCTGGCCAGAGAACCCAGTATGTCAAGCTATGAACTTAAGGGTTCCAGCAAGCAGCTGCACTTCAGTAACATATCTGACAATTTCTTTGAGGGGCCCTGAAACTATCCTAGCCAAGTCACCAATCTGTGCACTATTGGTGGAATTACCAGCAGGGGATGTGACAATGCTGAACGGTGCATGGACAGCTTGTTCTGGCATGTAGGACTCCAATAAAAAAGATGGGACTCAAAACTAGAGAGATGGTGATGAATGAATAACATGGTGACAAGACAACTTACTTCATTCCCACTAGGCTCTGACACCATCACTTCCTCTGTGGTAACATTGATGTCAGAGATCATACTGATGAAACAACCAAAAAACCAATGGGCTTTAGGGAATTGAGGAGAACTGGCAACTATGAGATGAAGAGGAAGTACTGGGACTACTGGGTTGTGTGTTTGGTGTATAAACCAAAAGAACTAGACTGGAGTTCTCTGGCTGGGACTTGTACCCTTATATACTATTTTAGTGTTTGTACATGTTTGTATCATATCTATCAATACTAGTCCCAACATGTTGAACATACGCGCTATACGCGCTAGTAGAGTAGTACTCGCTATATGCGAATGTTAGAACTACCACATCTGGTACTCGTTACTAGTTAGCACATACATTACTATATACAGAATGTAGTTCACACATACTGTCCCTGTATATGTAGTTTGAACTCAGTCATCTGAGTTCTAATACAACTTGTTCTACTACTACTACGTTCAGTAAGGTGAGTGGTGACTCCAGTCACTCTGCATATGACGCCACTAGGAACAGAGTTCCTGTAAAGGGCTCTTGGATCAGGAGACCCTTCGGGGTTCCTGCTGCCCACCTACTGTAGTTCAACAGGTTATGAGCCCTGCCAGTCATCCTGGAACGCTTCCTAAACTCGCAGTTCCATGATGCACTATACATGCTCTTTGGAAGAAGCAAACATACCGCAAGGTAGCAGCACTATATGTGCACTACACCTCTGTTGCGTTTACACAAATAGAGACTTGCATGAACATATAAACCCTGATGGAGGTTGCTATGTTGGTACAATGAGGCTCTAGCTGCACTCGATTCCTCTTTAACGTTGAGTATTCGATTCCTTCAACATGATACTGACGCACTACCCTCTAGCACTCCCACTCATACCAACATTTTATCAGAAATGTCTTCTTCCTCCTCCAACACCTTCAATCAGCTCCCCGTTCTCTTGGGTGCCAACTACAAGGATTGGGCTGCGCAGATGTGCCCCTACTTGATGTCTCAGAACATCTTCCGTGTTGTCTCTGGCAAGGAAATGGAAGATGACACCAAGTTTGATGCTCACAATGAGAAAGCTATCAGGACAATGATCCTGAAGCCCTCTCCAGCCCTTCGCCAGAAATGGCAGAACATTGAGAAGGCCGCCGACATCTGGAACAGCCTCAAAAATCAATTCGCGACTCCATCGCTCGCCCTCGTCTATGGCAAGTTTAAGAAACTCATGGATGCCACCATTCCCACCAACAACCATCCCACTCCCGCATTCGTGGCGATCAACAACCATTTCGCACTCCTTCAGAAGTACAATTACCCAGTTGACGACCACATCCAGGTCATGATCACCATGGCCAAGTTACCCCCCTACATGGACGTCATGATGCAGCTGTTAAATCAGCAGTCGATTGACTCCATCAAGGACGTGGAGGTCGACGAGACCACCACCACCACCAGACCAGGGGTGGTGGAGGAAGATGAACCCATCTCCACATCGATCACACGAAAGGTGAAGAGACTCGCACCTCCGCCCACCACCATGGTGGAACTCAAGGAAGGTACCATTTTGGCATGGCAACAGCATGCGCAGCACAGGCCAGCGAAAGTGCAGGCCAATAAGATAAGCACAGTCAAGCGTAAGGGGGGAGACCCCAATTTTACCCATCAACAGCAGCAGCCGTTGTCTTCAAACAACAAGGGCAAAGGCAAGGAGGCCCAGAAGGGCAACGAAGGTCCCCAAGATGGGGATAAGAAAAAGAAGAGGGGCAAGCACTCCGCTGAGGGTCAAGGCAAAGCAGACACACAGAAGGCTGCGCATGTCGCATCGACCACCTCTGCCTCTTTTGCCTTCTCCTCCTTCTCCCTGGCGGTGGTTTTATTCCCCACCTCTACTTCATTTTAGTCTCTGCCTGCCAATCCTCACGCACTCATGCACACCCCCAGCATTGCTCAGTATGGAAAACCTGCATTTCCCCAAACAAAGCACACCATCTCCTTTGCCCGTAACTTGGGCATCACCCCTATGCCCAAAACAGTGTGTATGTTGGAACCAGTTGCAAACCAGGACCATAAATTCGATGTCCATCTTCCCAGACCACCCCCCAATAAGCGCCCACATTTAATGGAGCACATTGACATCTTGAACCCAGTCACTTCCATTGTGGAGCTTCCAGACGAGGAAGAGGAGTCTGTGTTGATGGGGGAGGGGACTGACGATTACCTCGACAATTTTTATGATAAGTACATTGATTTTGATATGGCTGAGGAGCTCGAATTAAGGTTAGTAACCTCACCCAACATGCATCTCACAGATGACTTACAATTGCCTTATTCACAGCAATATGTAGATTACAGTGGCTCAAAAAAGTGTCCCAATGTTTGCATGTTTTTCACTAAAGTTGATAACCCCTAACCGCATCTAACCTGGGCCCTAACATGTGAGTGTATCAAATCAAGCTCCCACTCTTGGCTT
>JBBPKY010000401.1:0-18902 GCA_038089495.1 Xerocomellus dryophilus
GACGTCGTCGTATGTCCGTGCGTCTGCACCCCAGCCCCCCCGGCCCCCCCCCCCCCCCCCACCCCCCCCCCCCCCCCCACTCAGACTCAGCCTGAGCAACAGTACAATGCACACGTAATTGCGTGCGTCGTACTGTTGCTGAGCCTGAGCCTGGCCCTCGAACTTGCTCCCCCACCTCAACCTCAACATCCACCTCTTGCCCTCGCCCTCGCCCTTGCCCCTCTTCTCTCCTTCTCCCCCGCCACCCTCCCTGCTTGGCAATGGCATGACGATTGCATGTGTCGTGCCGTCCTCGCCTACCCTTCCGTGTTGCTGGACCTGAACTTGGCACTTGTCCTCTCGTCCTTGCCCGCATCGTCCTCGTCTCTGCCCGTCCTTGCTCCCCCACTCAGACTCAGCAGCAGCATGACGTGTGCACGATGGCGTGCGTCATGCTGTCGCTGTCGCTGAGCCTGGCCTCCGTCCTCTTGTCCTCGTGCGGTCCCTCCAAGCGCAGGAGTGGCCGGAAGAAGGGTGGAAATAACGCATAGGTGAGTACGTTCATTATTACCTTATTTGCTTGGGTCAATGCAGCAGTTAGGTTGACGCTCTCGATATCGCATGTCGCGCGCAGTTCTACGCGCTCATACATCTCTGCTCCATCCTCATCACTCCTCCTGAATACAGTTCTCTGGTACGAATCGAATATAGTCCATTATCGGGAGATGTTAGAAAGAGAGTACTGCGTGAAAAATCAGCCTCCAGTTCGGAAAAGCAGCTAGTTGAGATTGCGGAATAACACTAACTTAAACCTGATATGTCAGAGCGGTCCATGGCACGCGATAATAGAAAATATTACCATCTATTGTAGTCTTGTGATTTTACCATTTTTGTGATGCGACGGATTGCCATCGGCTCCTCATAGACAGGTTGGGTCCCAGACTAACCTGGACTGTATTTGGCACGTTAACACATAATTTCTTCATCGCTGTTAGAGCTGAAATTGAAGCATCGGATGTCGCTCCTGAATGTTCTCTTTGTTCGCTCTCGTCAACAATAATTTTGGATATGCCACATTAGTCATTCTTTGGTGCTCCGACGACTGGCCAATTGAACTGTTATTTACATTCTACTTGTCAACTTGAACTGCGAGAATGAAGTTATTAGAGCTGCAGGAACAATCGCGGGTTCCTCTTCTCCTCCTTGCCACAGAACCAAAGGAAGACTTCTAGGCAATTATGGTATTTTCCGTGTTCTCGTTGGTCTTTTGTTGCCCAATCCGTGAACGCACTACAACTGGACAATGGTTCTGTCACGCCAAGGTCCTGCCCCATCCTATCCCTCAGTTGCGGGTTCTGCCAGATGCAGAATACAGCCCTGAAAATGAACGACCCGAACGTGCAGCCCCTCCCATAAGGTATTCCAGCATGGCATGACGGGGCCTCGCCATTCCTGCTCCTGTCCTGTGGCAAGCCACATGAAAAACAATAAGTGAAACGTTCAAACACGAACTCGCGTTTGAACGCGTCGTACTCTCTGTTGCGGTCAGTGAAGTGGGGACAATCAGGGAAGTGGTCTGGCACAATCTCTGCCTTTGTTACAAAATGGTAGGCACATTTGCCTCTCAACGCCGGCATATATCTGTCGAGAGCCTTGGTGCGGCTCAATCGGGCGTCCTTCACTGCGAGGGAGCCTGCGGCTCTCAGGCTTGGCCCACTCAAGTTTGGCAGAGATGCACTGCCGGGAGGTCCTCCTTGAGCCTGCGACAAGGCCTCGAGGGCAAAGGGCTCCTGTTGGGATAGTACCTACGAATGGAGTGACGAGTGCGGTTCGTCAGCTCACGCGGGTAGCCGAGACTGAAACGCATTACCCTGGTTGCCGTGCGAGCTGTCGACTTATTGCCATTCTGCCGGTCGAGGACGCCCTCGATCACATGTGTCGCCTTGTTGGTGGGCTCCGTGAAAATGGGGGAGCTACTGCTGGGCGCCGAACTGGATTGGGTGTGTTGCGAATCCGGATGTACATACGCCTACAAATTTCAAGGTTGGTAATAGTCAGGGGCTTGGACTCGCTGGCAGTCTTACCCGATGACCTGCGCGTGAGGGTTCTGCGAGGTTATAGGTTCGGAGCTTGTGGTTGGGTCTATGTGGATTCTGGACGGCTCGCATCGCGAACTGGTGCATTGGGTTGTTCGGCTCGCAGACGTCACATGGGAGTTGTTCAGGTATCTCTGTGCATGTCTTGGGGAAATCCTCGCCATCGAGGTGACGCATCAACTGGTAGACCTTGCACACCTTTTTGTGCACGATCTCGCTGAGTTCCTTCGGCAACTGGTCGTCTCGTGAGGGTTTTGCAAGGGAGCCAGCTGGATCTCGAGTTACAAAGAAGGTGTGGGATGGCATACCGTCCCTTCCTGCACGACCGAGCATCTGTGCGGTGGTGAGCAAGTCCAAGGCGGGTTCATAAATGACCACGAATCGAATGCTGGGTCGATCGACTCCCATACCAAAAGCGGAGGTGCATAGCATGACCTTGGTCTCACCCCTGTCCCATCGGTCCAGGTTATAGTCCCTTGTGTTCCCCTGCAACGGCAAGGTGCTGTGGTACACAGCACAATTCCAGCTATTCGCTAAACGTTCCGCTTGGGGGCGGGAGTAGGTATAGACAAGCATGCGTTCATTTTCTGCGAGTCGCCTTTCAAGGCCATCAATAAGCTGGAAAAGACTATAATCATGCGAGAGTGGTGCAACGTTTATCGTGTGAAGGCCAATCTCGGGCCGATTGGTGGAAGAGCGAACGATTGCTGTGTCGTGGACGCGCATGCTGTACTTCTTAAGGAGTTTCTTCTGCAATTTCGGAGGAATGGTGGCAGAAAGGAGAAATATGGGGATGTTCAGGACTGTCGCCCACTCTGTGAACTTTCGCCATGCAGTCTGACGGTCCTTCGGGCAGGTTAGGATGTCGTGGCATTCATCGACGAAGAGGTGCGTGAATTTAGGGCTGTCAGTGCTGGAGAGAAAGCTGGGAGTAAAGGGTATGAACATGGCGGTGGAAGGACAATAATGGATCACTGGAGGCACTCACGTGTCGAGTTCCTCGCTGCCTATGTGTTCAACTTGGAGGAACAAAATTTGGACTTCGGGGGGAATGCGTTTGGAATGGGAATAATTGAAGGCACAAATGTTCGCGTCCTGGGCCTTCCTGCATTGCTCTTCCAGCAGAACCCTGTAAGGACAGACGACGAGGAACCTCACGTCTTTCTTCAACAATGGCGGAACCATCCAGAGCATGCTCTTCCCACCGCCGGTGCGTATTGTGATGATGGCGTCAGTTTGCGCTCGCAGGACCAAAAGGATACCGAGCATCTGAGCCCTACTCTTCTCCCTGGTTCCCGAAATGCCAGTAATATGCTGCATGGCGCCACGAATGTTGGAGCGTAGGGTCCTTTCGCTCTCAGGACGGACATTGATAACATTCCTGGTGTACAAAGGCTCTTGGGTAGCGAATGAAATGTTGTTTGAGCCGGGTTTGCCTAGGTCCATTTCTACGTCACTGTCACTGCCAGCGTCAGCGTCGGCATCTGTATCTGTATCTGTATCTGTATCTGGGTCTGAAGGTGCACCCTTGTCAAAGTCCTGCTCCCTCGAGTCGGCCATGGATATGCGTGGGTACGACGCCACGAAGCCGTCCGCAGAATCTGGTTCTGAGTGCCCATGATGGACGGCGTCCGCATCCCGCGAAGAGCGCTCGCTCTCGTCTTGTGTCCTGCTTCCCTTAGGGCGTCGTAACCTCTTCAAGGGCCTGGTGGGCTCTTGTGGAGTGAGTAAGTCTACAGCCTCATCTCTTCCTCTTTTACTGGCAATATATAAGGCCTCTGAGCCTGATGCCGGCATAGCTGCACCAAGAAATGAGCGCGTACGACCAGACTGCGACGGGGTGATTTCAAGTACAGCTCTCGATGGACCTTGTTCCACGAAGTTTGTCGAACCCCGGGTAGCTTGGCTTGGCCAGTTGCACTTCCATGTCTCCTGTTCAAACGGATTGTCTGGCGATGAAGAAGGGGGAAGCACGTTCCATTCGTCCGGTACAATCTGCTCCTGCTCCTCACCCGAGGGAAGATCTGCTATCGTGATGGCTCGCGTGGGCAGAGGAGGCAGTGAAGGTGGATTTGCTCCAGGAAGAGGTTGTGATTCAGCAACTTTCTTCAGTAGGTCGGCCATCGGCCCCATCGATTCAAACTTGTGCATTACCGCGTCCGCGACCGCTGCAGAGATGGTTTTGACTAGCTCAGCTGCTAGTTCCGTCTTGTCGATAGTCTGCCTTTCTTTGAAAGTTTTTCGAACGACGCGAACGGGACCCGGGGGAGGATGCGGCCCTAGACCTAGGAGACTGGACCACTCCTCAGAAAGCCAGCGCTGCTGGCAGAGAGTGTTATTAGAAAGTCGAGGGAGTGCTCCGTGAATGTTCGCATAGTGGGTTACGTCTATTTCGGTTGTGTGATCGGCAGCCTCC
Organism: Xerocomellus dryophilus; assembly: GCA_038089495.1. NCBI lineage: Eukaryota > Fungi > Basidiomycota > Agaricomycetes > Boletales > Boletaceae > Xerocomellus > Xerocomellus dryophilus. The sequence goes on from JBBPKY010000401.1 coordinate 4,492, forward strand.
GCGAGGACCTCGTCTGCACATGGGAATGCTTCATTCGGCGAGATGAACTCGCGACCCAAAGTTATCATGCCTTGTCGGAAATCGCTCGCGCCCCATGCGCACCCGAAAAACTTCTCGTTTCGCTTCCTCAAGACCTCGTAGAAGCTGTCCTGCGTGATCCTTGCCCCCCTTTCGACACAAAGATAACTAAAGAGTTTCAGAGAGTCAGCGTCCTCGGGTGGAATAGTGCCCAGATCGCCACAGTACGTACGTCCTATACAGCCAACGAGCTTCTCGCCCATATGTGATTCCTGCCAGGATCGCCTGGGCTTCTCGGAATCCACTGCCAAGTAGGACGAGGAGGATTTCACGGAGAGGTGCGGACAGAAAAGCCGGAACGCATGCGTCCGCCCCCTTCACATTGGTAGTCTTGCTATACCTAGTTATCGATATTCCCTCCGTGCCCTGGAAGATGAGATTTCGCGGTCTGTCTGCATTGCGAAGCTGATACTGCAGAAATTGTGTAACCCTCGTCGAAAGGTGCAGGCCGACGTAAAGAAGGTGCATGACATGCCCCCAGACTTCATCCGCACGGTCCAAGAACGATCGAATGGCCGGCATGTCCCATGCCCATTCCTGTGGCCTGACAAACGTACCCAGTCTGCACCTTTCCACCACTGCGAGGAAGAACGAGTAGCTCCCTTCCCTGTATGGCGCTTCCTCCAGGAAGCAGTAGCCCCTTTTGACATTTTCTATGTCGTCCTCGACATGAGACGCACACGACGGCGCTGGCCAGGCCGGATCCCCACTGAGCAGAACGAAAGAATCTTTGATCCGCTTTATCAGCTCCTGTATCCCTCCCCTAAGAGCGTCCAAATACAACGTATCCGTTTTGATTTTGATCCACTCGAAATCCGGGTCTACAAACACCTTTGGATCTTTTATTTGCGAGAGAGCGAGCGCCGTGGCGAATTGCTGAAGTTCCGATATCATGTTGAACGTTGAAAGTCTGTCTAACCGGAGCACAAGTGAATGGTGATGACCGACTCGCCTGAATAAGGCATGCATGAGAAACAAGATTTCAAAACGAAGCAAGAGGAGAAAGTTGAAAAAGCACCATCTTCTACTCACTCGATCATACCTTCCCGTGGCCGCTCTCCGTTCTTGAAAACCAGAGCCTCGTGAAGCGTGGTAAGCCGGCAAAAATACTTCAACTTCGCCAGCACTGGCGTCAGGTCGCTCGGCTGCATGAAGATACCGTCATCACCCAACATCAACAGCCAGATGAAGCGTTCTATTGGATCCGCCCATCGCGACAGCGTCTCGGGACCAGGATTGTAGACAAGGCTCCAACAGAACGTCTGGTATGCATGTTGCACCATCGTTGGCTGAAACACCTCCGGTCGTTCCGCGGCTCCCTTTAAACATTCCACAAGCGAGTCGAGCTGCGCTGCCTGATGTTCGGTGTATTCGAACATTAGCCTGCAGGAATGGCCCTGTCTCACCCGCACCATCGCCCTAACCATCTGCACGAAGAGTCTGGTATAATTGTTGTCGTCCTCCGACAGCATCGTGAAGTACCATTTCGACCTGGTTTGCGAATCGTGATCCCATCAGCACTTTGTCTGCATTACCGTTGCTGACTCCTCTGCAAAACGAAACTTACCGCTCTGCACGAAAATCTGGACCGTTCAGCAACACCTTCCTCAGCAGAAATGGGTTCGCTGAATGCTCGAGTTCCTTTCGCGTTGCTTCGTGGTGACCTAGCACAGTCCTCTGCAAAACGTCGAAGATCCCATCATGCTCGTCCGTTGTGTGTTTCCCTTTCAAAGCACGTGCGGCACGGCGCTGATCCACGTTCTCCCGGATCTCTGGCATAAACTCGTCCCAGTGTGTCACGTTCAATAACGGGGGGCGATCTCGTGAGCCATCCGCAGCCACGACTTCATCGAAAGCTGCTTCCTGTAGGAACACCGCACGCAAATAATCACGGGCGTCAATGTCCGACGAGGCGGTCAGCTCCGGGTCGACCTCAAAGTAAACATGGCCGACACCCAAGAACAGCACTTGCACCTTCGATGCTCGATACTTCGTTGTGGCCAAGGTACCCCCCTTGTGTTTCTCCCTCCCATGTCTAACCATTGCTTGTAGGTCGCGAACGCTATACCTGCAGTTGCCACCTGCAGCACACGACAAACCTGCAACGGGCGGCGCGATGCCTTCGACTGGTGGGCCCCCCGCTCTTGGCAAATGGACTTCATGTGGGTTCTCATACACCCGGTTCTGCGCGAAGAGTTTCTCCAGCTCCTTTTTGCGTGCCTCTGAGACAACGACACTGTGCTGCTTTTTCATATGCCCCACCACCATCTTCGATGACAGTGCCACTTTACATCTGCGGCATATCAATACCTGCAGTCCGGTGTGCAGCCAGAGCCCGAGGTCATCCAAGGCCGGCGAGGTTTCTAGATATTTCCTTCCAGGCACCAGAGCCATACCGGGGTGTCTGCCGCCTTCTCCATTATCCCCTAGGTGATCCATGAGAATTGAGCAGCGACAAATTGGACCATGGCAATCACTCACCACTTGCTGATATGGCTGGACCGAACCGCGGTGGACCCACCATTCCCTGCTCATCTGACAAGGCTTGAGTTTTGACCACTAACGATCAATGAAATTCAACTTTATAAAAAAAAATAAAGCGATTCACCTTGATGCCGTTCGCTGGAAACACCGCCCACGACATTGGAAGATGCTGGCTCGTTGCGAAGTGGTGTGAAAGGCTGATTAAATGCAATCCCTTTTCCTCCAGCATTAGAACCGTATCAAGAAAATAAAAGGAATAGACGTGCCTTGCGATCTTGCCTCACCAGGTGGGGTGACTTTCGTTATAGCAAGCAAGCCCTCCGCAGCCAGCAAGGACGCGGTGGATGGGTTTGGTACACTAGCAGTACCATTCGAAAACTTTATTCCATGCTGTTTTCGAAGGTGTCGTTGAAGACCGTCCCTGTTACGGTATGGCTGGGAACAGTTGCCAAGTGGGCAGGTGTACCCATTCTCGTCGGGAGCCACGGCATACTCCTTGCTGTCAGAACTGAACGAGAGAGTGCTATGCCTTGCCGAACGATGGTGACGCAGACTGCAAGCAGACCCGAACCGCAAGCCGCAAGCATGGCACCCATGCAACGCAGCATCAGGCGAGTGGCTGGGCACAGTGTCAGACATAGAGAGGAAGGTGAGGCGTTCGGGCGAGCATACCGCCGGGAATCCGCTTTGCCATTTATACGGATGCGGCAAACATACCTTCGCGAGTTTCTCACGCACAATAGGGCTGTGGTTGTCCCCGCTCGGGAAATGCTGCTTGCACCGGGGAAAAAGACTGGGCAGCATGCAGATTATAACTGCATTTCCTCTCATGCCGAGGCTATACAATATCAGAAAGATCTGAAGCGGCGCTGACAACCAATGGAACTTACTATCCGACTTTGATCGTCGCAAGCGTCGAGCCCATCTTTCCCATCACCAACACTGAGAGTTGCTTTATTGAAGGCTTTGCCATCCTTGAGAGCATTGTATTCTACACAACAACCATGGTGGTGTCTGGAAATTGGACATTGTGAGGACTCGCACTGCAGTCTGAACTTCGAACCTTGACGATCCTGGACTCCTCATAACGCAGCGTCTTGATGATGGGCCCGTCCAACTCGAAGCTGATTTGTAAGGAGCAAAGGAGCAAGCTGCGGGTTAATTCGGTTCCGAGGTACAAACGACCAAGCTTCTTGATACCGCATGCTGCGCAGTTTCATACGCAGCACAGTTGCATACTTGCATGTGCTATCGAACTCCACTCGACACTATAGCGCTCGCCGTTCCCATCGAGCTCGATCTCGATCTCAGTTTGCACCCTCCCTCTAATGTTTTGGGTTCTGGTGAGAAGGACTACACTGCGGGTTTTGCATAGACAGTGCTGCAAGGGTGATTAGGAGCCCGTACCCGAACCTGAAGAAGCCGGACGAACCCGCCTGACCGTGCCCTCGATCGTCTAATGTGAGACACAGTAGGGGTTGAATCATCGGTCGACCAGGAAAATGAGAGACTACGAAGGTTGGGCATGGGGTATCGAATCCTGACTCCCCCTCGGCACGGTAGAGTTGACAGTGAGAACCCAATGGTCCTCGCCCTGAAAAAGCCACAATTGCTGAATCCAAGATGCTATTGCCATGTATGGCGGGCGTAGCCGAAGGACAAAAAGATCTAGCCAGAGCCAGACACAAATAGCCTGAGATCGAGTCTCTCAAAATGTTCGTAAGTTGTAGAATGAAACGAAGAAAGGACATCCTCTATCTGAACGACGACTGACGCTGCTCTTGCCATCAATGTGCGCGCACTTGTCGTCTGCAGAGGTCGCTTGTGTAAGGCACTCATTGAGAGACGTCCAGAGTCCAGCGATGACGCGCAGACATTCTTCGGCTTCGGTCCAGCGTGCGACGATAGGGTCGCCAATGACTTTAAGCGCATCAAGGCGGGCGAAGTAGGCAGATTTGGTGGCATCCCCGCCTTCTTCCGAGTAGAGCCGGTTCTCGGCTTCCTGCCAGCGGACCAACATGAAAAGCTTGGCTGTTTCGGCAGATTGGATGTAGGAGGCGTAGCAGCCCTTGAGTTTGTTGCGCGTATCATAGGCATACTCTTCAAGTTCGAGTGGTCCCAGAGGAGGGGGGGTGAGTTGTAGTGCGTGCATGCGGAACTAAAGGGTCGACGTACCTCGGTGTCTTGGATGACCTTGTCTGCAGCATGCATTTGGTCTTCTTACTCTCTGAGTTGCTCAAGGGCGCTCGAGTCGAGAGAGGACGCAAAAGGAGGTAAACAGAACCTCAATTCTCTTGACGTGCTTCTTCTTTGGCGCGTCTGCAGGCTGTGCATTCTCATCGACCTCCATTGCTTCCTCGATCTCTTCGACGCATATGATCCCATGCAAGTTCAGCCGTGTCTTGAGCTTGACACAAGAGGTCGCCACTGGGACTGCTGGGACGCTCTTCGCACCGAATCGGGCGATCCAAGGGTTAATACGACTCGGGGTTCCCCATACGATGCCTGGATGTCGAACGGGCCCTTTCGACAAAAGGTCAAGACCCTGGTGGAGGGTGGTACCACCGATAAGCTCGATAGCGTTGATGCGGTCCGAGTCGATGGAGACCAAACTCGGTGAGGGATTGTTTGAGAGGAATAACTGTGAGGGATACAGTGGGCTGATTAACCTGTTGGATTTCATACTCTTGCGCACTGGAAAAGCGTTCAAAGTATGCGGCCCTGGGCATAGAGGTATTCGCATTGGTGCATCTGCTCGAGTACATAGCTGATACCACCGGCTTTGCGTTAAACACTGAGGTGTCGGTCAGTTGGATGCAGAGTGCACTTGAGCTGTTGTCGCGTGTGCAAAGAACGCAAAGGAGCGGCAGGAGGGACGGCGGCGGGAGTTGTGGCAGTGGACGTCGGGCATTCGAGCGGCGCTATGCGCGCCAATCCCCGACTCCATGAAATAGCCCAACACCATTGTTGCCAGTCTAGGCTGGTCGCGCAAGTCCATGCATGAGTAAGCGAGGCGGTGCGGCTCTTCCGAAGCCTCTTCACCTCTCGCCGCCCCGCTGCAACAGCTGCAGCTCCCAGCTGAGGACTCGGAGCGTCCTAGCTCCTGCATCGTGCCGTTTTCACATTGGTCTTGCTTCGCCCCGGGTCCCGCTCATCGTCTGGGCGCCAGGTCTTCTGCATCGACGGGTTTTTCGTACCGCCGCATAGGTCCTCAGCCTCACTCTTGACACTCCCTGGTCAGTGGTGCGTCCGTCGTACCGGCTGACTGCATTCGTGTGCATGCATCACCGTTCGACGCGAGCGCTTGCCAGCCACCTGCTGTCTCACCCATGCATGGGGTAGCGCTGATACGTGCCAATACGCGCCCTGCGTGCCCTCCAGAGTTATCCACTGTGTCGTTTGGGCCGTCTACGACGCCCCGCGACACCTGCTCGTCAACCGACTAACCATTTCGTTTCAGTCTGACGTAGCTGGCCAGGCTTGGCTTGACCCAAATCGAGCCCGGCCTGCTGTTCACTGGATTTTCTACACGTGCGCTGCAAAATAGATTTTCCATATGCGTACCTAACGTTGCTGTATCACGCCGCCGTTCCAGCGAGGTTATCACTTCGTCGCGGCATCACGTCCGTTTTTTCTATGGCATTTCCACAACGTCACGGCATCACGTTCATGTTCATTTTATCTTATGATGCCGCGCCTTAATGCTCGCCCTGTACCTTCAAGAGCGGCAGGACGTGGTGGATCAACTCAAATAAATCGCCACTCCCCCATCTTGTTAAAAGGGAGCCTTTTCCTTCTTCGGGGGTCGAGCTTCGCTGGATGCGTCGTAGGCTCCTTCCGTGCGGGTTCGCAGCTCGCTCTCATGACTGGCAGGAGCATGCCTCGTGCAACTGCATTCACTGGCATCGTCCATATGCATATTGCACTTCGCATCCACTGATCCTTTCCACACACATGGTAGCAGTCCCTCGCATTCCTGCTACACTCTAACTCGGAAGCTCGTTCAATAAACGAGCCTCCTTCAGTGTGGGCATAGCTTTGCTGCGCGTGCCACAGGCTCCTTCTATACGAAATTGCAGCTCACTCTAGGGGCTAAGGCAGTCCTTTGGGCCGGAAAGCCCTATGGGCTTTTGCCCATACCTTTCCATAGTCTATGCTAGTGTGCAGTACTGGTAAATCCCAGGTCTACCAGCCGTAGCGGTCGATATTCACAGATTACTGTTTTGTAGCAGCTTGAATTCAGCCTTGACCGTTGAGGCAGTGCTGGGGTGTAGTTTATTAGAAACAACACGGACAAATAGACTTCTCCTAATTTAGTACAAAGTTCCTGCCTGCAAGTCCCGTTTGCTTGGACTTGGACGTTTCTCGCCGAGAAAAACGGGGACTTTTTGGAGGAATGGAATGAAACGCCGCGCGATGCGCCATGTTCCCGGGAAAAGCCAGTAAAACTCGAAGTTGCATATGAATATGCTAATACGTATGTTCTCGTACCGCAAGAAACAAAACATACATCATGATAGTACACGACGTTAATATAGTTCGCGGCTACCCAATACAAAAAGAAAGCTATAAGTTCACAACAGGCACCTGCACATAATTGTTGAAACCATATCAACCAAAAATACTGCCGGAACTCACTGCGAGTGGGACTCAGCCCATTACCCTTAGGGCGGAGATCGCAGATATGAACATCCCATCACGGGTATCGTCACCGTTGAGATTGTAGTGTTTCTGATGTATGCGAGCGATTGTATCCCTCGTCAAGTACTGGGCGGCTTCATTCTCTACCTCTTCAATGACTTTCTGCGCCTGAAGAACCTGAAGAACAAGTTCACGCTTTCTCAGGATGGCGTTGTGCCATGTTTTGACCTTCTGCTGGCGACAGCTTGGCTGAGTAAACTGCCATCATGATCATATTAGCAATGTGGAGGAGGAAAGAAAGGGGAGGTAGCTGGACTAACCTTTGTTTGGTGTGATCGTATGATGTTGGCATAAAAGGCATCACGTTGGTGGCATCCAGGACTTCTACCTCTTGATGAAGTGGACGATGGGGAACTAGAAACATATGAAAAAGGGGAGGTGGGACAGCCAACCTCAGCTGGGATCTCTGGTTGCTTGGTGACAACCAAAGGTAGAAGAGGGGGAAATTCTAAATCCCCTTCCTCGGGAAGCACGACAAATACGCCATATTCAGACTGGCATAGTTGGTCTTGCTGCATGATTGTTCGTGTAGAAGAACAAATGGTATTGGCAGTCGACGAGGTGCTGTTTATGTATGATTACAAAATGCGGAGTTTTCATGCAGAGCCCGCGAGGTGCAAAAAAGGACCTCGGTCACCGGTCACCGCACGCACCGCTGCCCTCCCCGACTCCCACGCTAGTGGAGGAGGGTTGCCCGCGGCCAGGCACGCACCGCCCCAAGCAAATGGACCTGCAGGAACTTTTTACTAAATAAGGTATGCGTTCTTTGTAACCCCCCCTCCCATCCCAATTGGCCCGATGCCCGCTCGCAACGCACTCCACGCCATGCTGCGCTAATCATTTCATTTGTTTCACTTTCTCCCTCCACCGCTCTCCGTTCACGGGATCATCCATCGATCTACGTCCGTGCCCTCTGTGGTGTTTTTTTGCACCTGTGCTCCTGTGCTCCATCGAGTTTCGTGCACCCTTTCTGCGGTCGTGCCTCCTGTTCCCCTATTCCCGCCTGTGCTCACCATCCACCGCATCAGTTGCATACACTATCCACGGAATTATCGGTGTGGACAGCGACCGCACTTATCAGTACGCGGAAAAGAAGCAGTGCTGGCATCATCATCATCGGTTTCTCCCTATGCCTGAAAACGAATCGCCCGTTCAAGTCCTGCACCTCTCTCCGTTAGCGCGATTATATCCAACGATCTACGTACGTGCTGCTGTGGTGCTTTTTTTGGGAGCCGGGCTCCTGTGCGCGATCAACTTCAATCGCGCACTTACTGCGTTCGCGTCTCCTGTTCCCCTGTTCGCGTCTGTGCTCACCATCCACCATGTCAGTTGCCTGCACTATCCATGGAATTATCGGCGCCGACAGCGGCCGCGCCTATCAGTGCGCGGAAAACAACCGGTTCTGGCTTCATGATGAGTTTCTCGCAATGCCTGGCAGCGATTTGCCCATTCAAGTCCTTACGTTTGGGGGTGATCCTGTGCCGCTGGACGAAGGGGTGTATATCATGGACGGGTGTGCCGTTTGTGACCCAAATCCGGAGTCACCATCCTCGACGCCGATTTTGCAGCCGTTTCTCAATGTTGTGAGCTCCTTCGTGCACTTTCTCTCTATGGCATCTTTACGTTTCGTTGGTTAGGAATATTCCCGGCTCGCTCCCTGGTGGAATATGTGTCTATCCCACTTTCATCGTCACTGCAAAGTGAGCCGTGTGCCTGTCGAGCTTCAGCGCAGCCCGGGTCCAGAGGTGAGCCCTTGTAAGTAGCGCAAAAAATATATCTGCCCTTGTCCTGCTTGTTCCTTTTTAGCGATTCGCGGCTCTGGATGATTGGGGCCGAAAAAGGAACCTGCGAAATTCCTGCCCAGTGCGCTCGACTACTGGCAAAGACGCTCGCAAAATTTCCTTTATTTTTCAGGCCTGCGGGTGATATGAATCTCTGATATGCCCGACCCACCTGGATGCTGCGCTGGTCTTTTGCATGAGCATACTGAACTCGTGGGTGGTTGCGCCCGACGTCCTCGACATTCGAGAACAATTGGAAGCATCATGGAACTTATCAGCAAATTAGACATTTGTTTTTTCAGCTTTTTTGAACTTTTTCTATCTTATTCAAGAGGAAGGATTAGCTTCTTAGACTTATCTGAGCAAAAAAGTGCAATTAAGTCTAGATAAGGAATGCGCTATTTTGCTGATGAAATGGGCAACTAGGCAGCGGTTTGCGCTTATGGGTGTCAAAGTGCACTTTTAAGGCACGCACATTTTAGAGGATGGCGCACACATTTGAGAGGACGGCGCACATTTGACTCGGAGGGCGGCGCGCACATTTGGGAGGGACAGCGCACACATTTGGGGCAGATAGCTTACGTACGCCACTTTCGTCCTTTCAATACATCCGTTTTGTTGTCACCCGGCTCGTCTGGTTCTACCTGGACTCTACCCGGACGTGGTGGGTTCTTTTCCTCACCCTTTCCTTCCTCTAAATTATCGTTATGTCTCACCTTCAGCATGTGTTGTTTGTGAGGTGTCAATCACGACTCATACATTCACGGTCTGTGTTATCTCGGCCTTTTTCTTGCATGCCATTCACTTATTTCATTTGTGCCTCGGGGCCTTGGCCGCCAGCCTATCCACACGACCACATGGCAAGGCTCCCTGCCTTGCCATGGTGGAAATTCCGATTTTTTCCCCTTCTCGATAAGGAAGGTATGTTGTAGTCATGTTTCTCCTTCCTTTTTGGGACTACTCCTTTGGGTCGCGAAGAATCGTTTCTTTAGACGGATTTACCTAGGCTCTTGTTTGTCTCCCGCTTGTTTAACGTTTAGGCAATAGCACGGGTAAGGCTGACCTGCCGGCATGTCTGCACCCCAACGACAACGACAACGTTGTCGCACGAGGGCGACAATGTCACGATCGTCGTCACCCTCGCCTTTGCCCTTACCTTCATCCTCGTCCGCGCACATCCTCGCCCCGCCTTCACCCTCGTCTTCACGTGTCCGACAACACGACAACGATGACGTTGTTGCCCCCGCGCGACAATGTCGTCGTCACCCTCGACCATGCCCTCGCCCTCGCCCTCACGCGTCCGACAACGTGACAATGGCAATGCGACGACGACAACGCTGTTGCCCTCGTGCGACAACGTCGTCGTCGTCATCACCCCCGCCCACCAACTGCACGTCACGTGTTCAAGTTGAACGTGCTGTCAAAGTCGGGATGCTGTTCATGATACCACACGGTCTCGGTCAGGTAAGTCTTCAAGTACGTTCTTCAAGTGTGTTTTTAAGTCTAAACTACATTTCCAGGATGGAGAACTTGCAGATAACGTGAAGCCAGGGAAGGCCAAGCTTGAAGAATTTCGCCATTATGGTATGCTCGTCAGCGAAGATGACAAGCAACCGACTTCTACGGGTACAATACGAGTACACTACAAACCCATGTATCTGTTACGAATCGGTGACCTGAGAAGTAATCGACGTTTTGGATGATGTTTACAATTTTATTCTAAGTGTAAATGTGTGCGCTCGTCTCAAATATGCGCGCTGTCCGTCCCAAATGTGCGCGCTGTCCTCCCAAATGTGCGCACATTAAAAGTGCACTTTGACCGTCATATTTGACCGTCATAAAGACCAGCCCCCCCAGGTGCTGCGCGCGCCCTTTCAAGTTATGCCCAAGCCGCATTCAGCATGCGATCGGCGGTCGTTTGCCGCGCGCAAAATTTCACCAGCAATCTGCGATGGCGCTGAACACCTCCAGCGAGCGCGCGCTGGTGGCTGGAAGGCGGGCACCGGGTGCGCGCGAGACCGCAAGGGAAGGCATGCGGTTCCCGGCCGCTGAAGGCGCCAGACCCGCGGATCCCCTTGCCAGCAGGGGCGACCTCCATTTGGGTCGGATCACGGACGGCGCAATGGGTCGATCTTCTACCGCGGTGCATTTCTTGGATCGGTCCGCGCCCTCGGTCTATCGCAACCCGGTGGTCAAGTCGGAATGGGCTTAGCATCGATCGCTACTGGGTTTCACTGCATCCACCCCCGCGTCGCTCCATCTGATCGCATACTGACCAGGGCGATCCACCAAGCTAAGTTCCGCCGGACAAGCTTTGCGGCCGAGGTCCCTCTGGACATCGAAGACATCAATTGTGACATCGTTGCAGGCTGCGAGTGGTTTGCTCTGCTCTGCCTTGTTGGCGATCACTCCGGCGCCGGGTGCGAATTATGCGAACGTGCTGTTCCCCGGCCCTCATGCGTTGGGGGGTGTTCTTTTGACCATTTGCCCCTTCCTAGGACTTCTGCTGTGTTGGCTGCCGAATAGTATGTACAATAGGAAAAGTACTAGTAGGGACGAACTTGTGCAGACAAAAAAGTAAATGGCAAACGCAGAAAAGATCATCAGTGGTACTCGGCAATGCAAGCATCGTAAGGGAGATGGGCAGGGCGCTCGACGAAGTCCCTGTACCCCTGCAAGCATCCTTGCAGTTCCTCTGGGTTATCAACTATCCTACCGAACGGGTCATCTGACTCAAGGACTTCCCCGGTGCCGCCACATAAAAAAGAAAGGAATTTTGTGTGGCGACCCGCCTTCTTAATAACGGAGTCGTGCGCAGTAAAATTGTCTGGCACTTGTGCATACGCAGCGAATGGCCCCCGAGCCTTGTTTGCCTGCGTGACATGGAAGTTGAGGAGTTCTTCGATCTGCATCGGGTGGTAAAGCAATCAGGTGTGGCAATAAAGATTAATGTTTTGAAGGAGCAGGACTAACCCAGCCTAGCACTTGTCCTACTTGCCGAGGTGACGCAATTTGCAGTGGGGCCCAGAAGCGATGGCCATCGCTCATCCGTACGTCCTCCAGGAAGCCGAACCAACCCGGATGTGCGGGGTCATACAGTGCACGATGCACAGCTTCTTTGAGGGTCAAGTTGCCGAACCATACAAACTGCGCTACCTGGGTCGATGGGTTCGGCAAATCCGAAATGGGCGGGTGCTCATGAAGGAGTCCCCATCCTTTCGAATGGTCATCAAGGAGGTGCTTTAGCTTCGAGCGAAATGCTGCCGTGAAATCTTGAGGTTGGGGGAGAAGGCCAGGGTGGTAGGGGTGGGTGGTGCGCGGGAGGACAATAAGTGCTGCCTTTTCATGGCACCGGGATCGGTAGCGAACCCATGCAGCTGTGAACTGAGAGAAATTTGACTGCGGCGATAGGTAATATTATAAAGGAACATACCGTGAGCATCAATGCAAGCGTGAATTTAGCATTCGTAGGTGTCGTGATTACCTCCGCTTCAACAACATGCAGTAGCGCCTTCGTCTGGAGGGCATTTTCCACCATCGTGTCCCTCGGTGCTTCGAGGTTCGCGATCCTTGGCACATCGAGGGTAACCCTGACTAGAAATAGTCAATTCGAAGTTGCATTGCAAAACCTACTGCAAAATCTTGCTGCTTACCTGCCTGCCAAGTCGAAGGAAATCGTGCTTGCCTGGAAAGGGCCTCGGCGTAGACTTCAAGAAACTGCGTTTTTGTTGGCTCACGCCCACTGAGCTTCTGCGACATCTTCACGCAGAGGCAATGTTGGATATCAATGGAGACTGCTGCCCAAAAGGGGGCACCAGCGCCGCAGAGCTTGTGGTAGATGGCCGGTAGGCCAAAGATGGAAGGGCCCGGGGGTTGAGATGAGGCAGAAGGGATTGCGCCCAGTTGAGGCAAGTGGGGAGGCGAAACGGAGCGAGAGTCGTAGGTTATGTTGGCGAATTCGTCAGCCCATGCAGCGCCCTCGATGTTGATTATTTGCGAGAGTTCAATGTCGGATATTGGGGAGGGTGCGCCCATGTCAGTGTCGGAGTCAGCGGACGAGGTAAAAAGAACAGATCTAGTAACTTCGCGCTCAGTGATCATCGGCGTTGATGAAACGTAAACCCGTTCGATATCCTCCCATGTTGTGTTGAATGTTGGGGTATTAGTACTGATAGTTGCTGCTGGAGTATTGGGAACTGACATTGGCGGTCGGTCCTGATATGCGCAGATAATTATTGGACACCCCAAATGCACTGGCAGGCGTTTGAAGCGGAGCTCCAGAGATTTCCCAACTCCCGCACTAGTGGAGGGGGGTTGTTCGCGGGCAGGCCCATACCGCCCCAAGCAAATGGACCTGCGGGAACGTTTTACTAAATAAGGTATAAGTTCTTTGCATTTATTTGTCGCCCTCTGCTGTTGTTATCATTTCTCTGGTAGCGGGAACTTGGCACGCGCAGTGCCAGCAGCTGCGATTACTTATAACTTAAATATTAGATTCGCGCATACATCCCGAGTCTTGCACAACCTGCTCGAGCTAGCAACGACTCCGCACTCGCGCGAGCCCGCGACAGCTCTTAATTACACTGCAGCTCCTCCAATGTAATGGCGCCAATTCATAGGCTCTCTGGCGAGCTTGCGAACCGGGGCTTGTCGGAGAGCCGTATTTGCTACTTGAGTCGCGCCTCGGAGACTGGCGAAACAATCGAAGACCCAGTGCATAAAGTGTGGTATATTTTGGGAATATGCAGTCATGCCGCGGAGATCCAATCCGCCCCACCCGCCCGGGAGTTCTGCGGTGGTTGGGGTCCAGGGTTTGGCGTTACCTCTTCGGGACTGGCAGAGTGCTTTTGTAGTCCGGGTGGGCCTGGTAAGTCGAAGGTGGGTTGCAGTCCCCAATTTCAAGTCGCCACCCCGCGTACCCACACGTTCCCACGCTGGGGAACAACCGACTCCTCCCCTCAAAGTTGGGCTTCTGGTCGCTCTCCTCCAAGAACAAGAGCAACAAGGCAAAAACTTCGCAAACCTAGACGACTTCATATTTGCGAGCATGTCCGTGTTGACCAGAAGTGCAGACCCGCAGATGCGTTTCCTGTGTCCTATGCACCTGCGCAGATCGCTGCCGCGCAGCCCTTCAGCCTGTCCCCCAGCTTATGGTCCGATGCGGCATACCAAACCACTGCAGCGGCCTTCCAACCTTCCGTCGCACCAGCCGCCGCCGTCCAGCCCGCGCCAGCCATGCAAATGCATGTCCCCGTGCCAAGATTCACCACGCCTCCCCAGGCCGCAACACCGGCCACCGCCCAGACACAAATGCCCCAACCCCACCAACCCCCCACGCCCCACCCCGCCGCCCCCCGCGCCCCCCGC
>JBBPKY010000402.1:0-23030 GCA_038089495.1 Xerocomellus dryophilus
AGACTGTGAACCGTGTGAGTTACATAGTGTGCGAGGGAGAGGCTGACCTGTCCATTTGTCGCCTCGTCAGGCACCCTCTCCGGGGATCAGAGCCGTGTGCGATACGTGCAGGGACGGGGAAAGCCTGAGAGGCGGGATCGAGCTTCCTGCGAAAGCTCTTGTCAGGGGCCTACCGCTACCCAAACCGCTGTCCTTCAGGGAACTACCAACTGCAGCACTCGACGGGAGTATTAGGCTGAGGCAGCGACCAAGGTGTTATGTGAGCACGGCCCATCGAGAGGTTGGTGGCTTAGGTATGGGTGAAGGTGCCAGTGGGCGGGGAAAAGGTGGTTTCTTCTCGGCAAGATGCCATCAGTGACCTAGTTCCCATGCGGCATCATGCGGAGATCCGAGATCCGCCATTGGACTCCTGTCCCCGCCATGCACAGAGGCATTCGATAAGCAACACTAACCATCACCATACAGGGCTCAAAACCAAAGCCAGCCAAAAAGCCTACTAAAACCATGCAGCAGGATGTCACGGTGACAACAGGACTGGAGCGTCTCGACCCGTGGCTAGACGATGGCAACATCATCATCGCCGTCCAAGGGAAACACTTTCGCGTCCACCGTAGCGTCATGTGCATCTACTCCGAAGTCTTCAGAGACATGTTCGCTGTCCCACATTCCGACGACGTCGAGGAAAAGGCCGTCGATGGATGTCCCGTCATACACCTTCAGGACTCACACGCGGACGTTAAAATAATGCTCAAAGCTTTGTATGATCGGAGGTAATGGCCCCCACGCTGCTCGCACCGACTAACGTTAACCAAGTTCATGAAAGCTACAACTTCTTCCCTGAAACTCCCATGCCCGTTGCTGTCCTGTCAGCATTTCTGCGCCTGGGTAAAAAATACGTTATACGACAGTTGTTCGAGGAGGCCAAAAGAAGGCTTCCACTCGGCATGCCCCCACTGGTACAGGCATCCACGATATCGGCTGCGGGGAATGTGAACTTGTTCCCCCGTGTCGGCGGAAGTGACCCATTCAATTTCATGATCATGAACGTCGCGAGCGAAGTTGGACTCCTCTCGGCAGCTGTCATTTCAGCATTCTACTGCTGCGTTGCTTGCCCTACGTTATCCATCGCCGATGGCTACGACTTTAAAGACGTTCGGTGTGCTCTGTCAATCTCCAGCAAACGGTACTGCTTCCTCGCCCAGCGCTACCTGGCAGAGGTCGAGAGACAACTGTTTGAGGGCCTCGCCTATCCAGCAACCACCTGTCAGTACCGTTCATCCTCTCAGAATCTATGCAACTTGGGATTACTTTCCATCCTCCGTTCCATTCAATCTCTCAGACGTCCCTTTACGATATGGATGGATGAATGGGACCGCAGTCTCTGTGTCCAGTGCAAAACGGAGCTAAAGAGAAAGCATGAAGAGACGAGGACCAGGCTGTGGAAGAATCTCCCTGTCAATATGGGTCTGGGCTGTTGGGAACACATTGACAAGGATGCAGAGGTTATCTAGGGTATCTGACGCCAAGTGGGCGACGCGAGCTGTGAGATCTACCAGGCATGTCATCTGTTCTGGATTCGTCATAATGAACTTCCATATGTACCTTGAACCGGTGGGTTTAGTTGGGCGGTATGGTCACCAAGAGAATGCGAATACGAAGGTGTTTGATGATATTGCGGAGATACTCGACTCTGAACTTGAAAGCACGCCGTGAAGGTACTATGATGTAGGACTTAAGGACTCTTGATAAGTTACTAGGTCAGTTTCACATAATAGCATCCTCGATTCCCACCTTGAACGGTGGTCCCCATGACCGCTGAACCTGAAGAACCTCCCGTAGCTCAGAAAACAGAATCAGATCGTCTTGATCCATGGATCGAGGACGGAAACGTCGTCCTTGCGGTTCAAGGAAAATATTTCCGCGTTCATCGCAGCATCCTGAGTTCCTATTCCGAGGTCTTCAAAGACATGTTTGATTCAGGTTCCTCCAGACCAACTGAAGGGGAGAAATCGGAGCTCATCGAACAATGTCCCGTCATACACCTCCATGACGCGGTCGCCGATGTTCAAATCATTCTCAAAGCCATGTACGACAGGAGGTAAGGAAAGCACCGCAAGCGGTCAACTCACGAAACCCGTCGATGAGTCGCTGACGAAAGATCCATGCGATAGCTACCCCCTTCCGTACTACAAGAAAGTGCCGCTTTCCGTCGTTGCTGCCTTCTTGCGTTTGGGTGAAAAGTACAACATCGAACGGCTCGTCGACGAGGCGAAAGCAAGATTGTGTTGCACCTTCGAGCCCAAGTTGAACGTTGCAGCCAAGATGTCATCGTCAAACTCCGGGACTCTCTCGTTATTCCCCAGCATCACCGACGGTGATCCGCACAACTTCCTGGTGATGAATCTCCTGCAGGAGATGGACCTCCAAGCTCCCCTCCCGTTGGCGATGTACCAATGCGTTGTTGCCTGCCCCTTGACTGCCATCGTCGACGGTTACAAATTCAACGATTCCAATTGCTCGTTGTCTCGGGAAAATCTGCGGTCTTGGATCCTCATGAAAAGCATCCTCGAAACCTTTCGAAACCAGCTATCGGCGCAAAATTTGCGAGTATCGAATAGCTGCGTTGTTCAATCGAGTTGTGCGTTGAATCTACGTCGGCTCTGCTTCGATGATGTAACCGCTGGACAACCATTTGGGCCTTGGAGGCACGAGTGGGACAAATTGTTTTGCAGTGCATGTAGGTCGGATTTAAACAAGTGGCGGAATGCAGCGATCCAAAAGGCATGGGACAAGATCCCAACGGCCTGCGGTTTCGAATCTTGGGCGGAGGTAGCGAAGAGCGGTGACTTCCCTTCCTTGACTTAACATTAACTAGTTTGTCCGACGACATTTAGGGGCACCAGTGTACTTCCATTCACAATTACCTTTCTCTGTCGAGAGACGATGCTTGCTTGCTTTAGGAGCCCAGCTGAGGGGTCGAATGGTCAATCACGCTAGATTAGGTGAGGCAAGTTAGGGGTAACCACTCGAGCGCTGTTCAAGAGGCCACCATGTCTACACCAGCTCCCGTTGCTCAGATCGTAGTGCATCGTCTCGACCCATGGAAAGAAGACGGAAATATCGTCCTCGCTGCCGAAGGAAAATACTTTCGCGTTCACCGTAGCGTCTTGAGCGCCCATTCCGAGGTTTTCAGGGACATGTTTGATTGCATTCACCCCAATGAAGCTGAGACAGAGTTTATCGAACTCTGTCCAATCGTGCACCTCCATGACGCGGCCACTGACGTTCAGATAATGCTGAAAGCGATGTATGACAGAAGGTCAGTACGACGAGTCTGACGTATGATGCAACAGAAAGTCACTCACGATCCGACTGGCGTAACAGCTACCCCCTGCCATACTATGACAGAATGCCCATTTCCTTCGTTGCTGCATTCCTGCACATGGGAGAAAAGTACGCCATTCCAGCGCTCACCCAGGAAGCAAAGGCGAAGTTGTGTTGCGCCTTGGAACCCACGTCAATAAACTCCGCGCCCTTTTTGGCACCACCGTTTCCCTCGAAGCTATTCCCGGGGATCACCGACAGCGATCCACACAATTTCCAGATCATGAACCTTTTGCAGGAGATGAACCTAGCGGCCCCTCTCCCGCTGGCGATGTATCAATGCATCGTTTCCTGCCCTTTGACGAAAATCGTCGACGGTTATCGAGTCAAGGGTTCATTTTATTCATTGTCGCCGGCGAATCTGCGGTCGTTTATCCGGATGAAAGATGTGCTCGAAAGTTATCGAATGCGGCTGGCGAAAACTTTGTGCACATCAACTGCCTGCACTCAATTGAGCTGCACGTCTCTTATACGTCGACTGTGGTCAGAAGATATGACTGTTCTACCGCCCTTTGATTTTTGGAGGTCCGAGTGGGATGAACTGTTTTGCGAGAGTTGCACAGCATCTTTGAAAGCGAAGCGGGAGGTAGCAATGAAGAAGGCATGGAATCAACTACCGACAGCCTTCGGTTTTGATTCTTGGGCGGAGGTGAAGAAGAGTGGTGACTTTCCCCAGTTGACGATTCATGCATACTGTTAATACGTACTTTTCATCGGCTCTGAATCATGATCACTTGATTGGTGGATCAGCCCGGGGAAACGAGGCGATAGAACTAAAACGCGAATAAAGTTGAGTTTTGGTTGGTCATGTTGTCGCGACATATACCATAGACAGGCGCGATGCATGGGAAGATCATAAGAGAACAGAGTACACGAGTCCAAAGGAACTTCTCCACCGAGGCTCCCCTTACTCTGCATCGACGACAGTTGTTTGGAGGCCCTGATGGACGAAGATCAGCAAAACAGTTGCGCTGTAAATGGAAGAAAAGCCTGCCTTGAAAGAGTTGACTGGAACATGGCTAGCATACGTGTAGAGCTTCTCTTTTGCATTCTCCTCGTCGTTACGTTTGCCTGAGATATGCATGAGGCAACCTGAGCGACGGAGATCACACAAGAGATACTCACGCTCCAACTTTACGCGTATCCGATGTGGAACAGTCTTGATTCCTTGCGCCCACAGAGCCTGGTTGAGCTTGGGGTCGACCCGAACGTCATTGGTGCCCATTGATTTCCTGGCGAACTCGACCACGGATTTGACAGCATGTGGGGCACGCTTTTTGAACGAGCGACCATGCACGAGCTTGTGCAAATGGATCGTGTACTCGCGAGTCACGACGTCTTGGAGGGCAGAGCGCTTGCCGGTCTGGATAAAGTGAGATCACAGTCAGTGCGACGAAGTCCAAGCAAGGACGAACTTTGCCGCCTTTTGTTCTGG
This sequence comes from Xerocomellus dryophilus, assembly GCA_038089495.1. Lineage (NCBI taxonomy): Eukaryota > Fungi > Basidiomycota > Agaricomycetes > Boletales > Boletaceae > Xerocomellus > Xerocomellus dryophilus. The sequence continues at coordinate 4,820 of JBBPKY010000402.1, forward strand.
CCTGTAGGACATGTAAGAACGGGAAGAAACAAGGGCGAGGTACACACCATGTCTTGAGGATGTCGACGTCGGTGAGATAGGTGGATAGACAAGTCTGCTCGTTGCTTTGGTTGTGTTTGCGTTGTGGCAGGATAAGGTTTGTGGCTGGCAGATCACGATACAGTTATTCGGCAGTGTCCGACGCCGCTCCATTTTTGGAAATGTACTTCGACGTCGGGTGATCGAGTCGAGGGTTATGTGACTACACCGGAGGGTTTCCTTTGTTCGCCTCGCCATGTTTGTTGCTGAATGTTTGACCTACAGAGAACAATACACCGACCGCGTGCACACCACGGGTATAATGGGGTCGGATCATCGACAGTCCTTTGTTTATTAGCTGTTGCAAGTATAAAGGCGGGAGTTGACAGCGAGGACCATTGCGAGTTGCGCCTTTCATCACAATGCGCTTCGTAGTCCCCCTCTTTGCCTTGCTTGCTGTTGTCTTTTCTACCTCTGCTGCTCTCACTGCACGTCAGAGTCTCCCTGGTATGTTTCCGTACAGCGTTCGTTTCCGGTTCCTCACTCACGACCCGTCCTTTTAGACTGCGCTGCCACATGTTTAACCAACGCGGACACTGGAAGTTGTGGTCAAGATGACGATACTTGCTTGTGCGACAACCAAGCGTTCATCAACTCGACTACTGCCTGCATAGAGTCATCCTGCTCTGGCAGTGACCTCCAAAATGCCGAAGCCTTTGCTCAACAGCTCTGCCTCGCAGTCGTGAGCAAGCATTCTCCGTTTCCAATGCTATTCCCTTTTAACGTTCCTCGCAGGGTGTTACTTTGACAGCGAGCTCAGCGACGACTACTTCGCCTACTTCGCCTTCGAGCGGTGCACCAACGACTAGTAGCATCAGTGTATTTGGTGGTGCTGTTGTTGCTCTTGCGGTCGCTGCAGTTCTTTAAGTATCTGTCGTTTGCGCAACGTTACTTCGCATTCAAACACGATCTTGTCCTCTTTGGAGCGCAAAGATCGTCCCTTGGATTTTGCCTTCACGTCTATTCATTTATTTGAGAAATGGGACCAGTGATTTGAACGTTCTTGTTGCAACAATTGTGGACGCCATACCTTTTTGTAGCGAATCGATACACCCAACCCGATCGAGAGCTTGCCCGTTCAATGACCGCGGCGCTTGTCGCGATAGCATGACGTTGACACTGTTGAATGCTGTCCGTACTAGCTCCGTGTCATTTGCCAACTACATAGTAGAAGAACGTTTTTGTGGATTGCTTCCCCTTCTCCTTGGCCCGGCCCAAAGCAGGAGTTCTTTCTTCACCACTGGCTTGCCGCTGTGGACACTGCAAACCACGAAAACCCTTTCCGCGTTTGAACCTGCTGCCGAGTCCCGATCAAAGGTCCGAATTTGACTGCTGCTTGACGACTCGATGAATGGCAAAACTTTGTGGATGCAGCTGAAACGGGTACCGACGCCCTTGGCACTGCTAGTGGGACTGTTACTCGGGCTGCTCATCGGCCGTTCATTGCCCTCCAGCGTACGTTTCGAGTTTGATGCAATGTCTATTCAGACACCAGGCTCTCTCTGACCTTCATTCAGTTTCTTGCTCAGTCTTGGACAGACAGACCTATATACGTTTCGCGCTTGTCCGCACGGAAACAACTCACGCTACCAACTATCGAACAGCGTCATCGGGTGCTTGAACTTCTCTCCACACTTTCACCCCACCATACAGCAGAATGCACGCGCAGCTCCCAACCTCTATACGCCCAACAAGTTCGAGAACGTTACCAGTCTCTTGTAGGGCTCCGGCCTGCGTCCCAAACGTCTTGGTTGTCCTCGTTCGACTTTGGTAGCTTCGGTGACTCCCAACACGTCCATCTTGCCCCGGAAAAAGAACACAAGTACTTCTTCGCCATCAACTTGTATAACTCGTTCGATATCATCCCGGACCTATTCGCGACACTATTTCGGGTCTCGGCGATACTAGGATACCATAATGTGTATGTCTCCATATATGAAAATGGATCGACGGACCAGACCAAGGCGTTACTTCGAATATTCGACGCCCTGACGAAGAGCGTCGGGTTAAGGGTGACGATTCGGACGTCAACGAGGACGAGGGGAGCATTTAACCATCGTATCGAATACCTTGCAGAGGTACGCAACCAAGCGTTCAACCCTCTATACGAGCGCAGAGACTCGCACAACGAATACTTTGATACCATCGTCTTCATGAACGACATCCTACCCTGCGTGGATGATATCCTCGAACTTATCTGGCAAAGCAGGAGACAAAACGCGGGCATCACTTGCGCCGCGGATTATATGTATCACGAGGAACTCGTGAGTTTCTCGAGTGTTTCTCCGTTGCAATATTCGTTGTCTGACTGAGGTGACTGCCTAGGGTTCGCCGGTCTTCTATGACAATTGGGTGTCCCGTGATATCAACGGCACAGCGTTGGAAAATGCGCCTTTCGAGGCCATCTTCCATGACCCCCGCTCCTCTGACCGTTTCCAGATGCACCTCCCCGTACAGGTGCAGGCATGCTGGAATGGTGTCGCGGTGCTAGATCCCGCACCCTTTTATACACCACCATACATCCGCTTCCGAATGGCGGACCTGGTCGACAACGAATGTTCGGCGTCTGAGTGCAGTCTCATTTGTAATGACTACTGGGAGGCCGGTTACGGTCGAATACTCATGGTCCCTAGAGTGAAATTGGCATATGACAAGGTGCGCACGGGAGAACCCGCGTGGTTGGGATTGCTCATTGAGCTCTGGACATACAGAAAGTGTTTGACATTATACATCCTCAAAGACGAAATCTGACTGCCATTCGGGGATACGTCCGCCTTGGGGGTCTTCCTGATAACCCACGCACGGATCCTCAAGATCGGTCGTGGTTTGGTCCCCACGATAGACTTTTCACTCCGGAGGAAAGCGCGGAGATAGAGTTTGTACCTGGGCCGTCGCATGGTGAGTGATCCTGCGTGCCAGTACGTTACTGAAGACTAACTGCGCCTGAATTACGAAGTGTGGTGCTGGGGTTGGGATGGAGCGGGTGATATCGATGGTCCTGACGTGGATCCTATATGGGAGGCAATGCCGAATCGGTCGCAGAACACGCAGGCGGTGACGGTGAAGCACCAGAGGTTGATGGACGCGATATGAGTACTTGCGGTTTGGAAAGGCTCTGCTTAGATTTATGTCTTTGTCTTGCGTTGAATCTACCTTGCAACTGGACCAGACTCTAATGTACTTTATGAAGATATCATTCAGGGGCTTTTGGCACAGTTGGTAGCGCGCATGCTTCGCACGGGTGATTGCATGAGGTCGTGGGTTCGACTCCCACAGAGTCCATATATTTTGTCTGCAAGACTTCTGATCGAGGGTGTGGGAGTGCCACGTTAGAGTTTGTGTACGCGCCAGCCGTGATCGTCGCCGAGACCTCGGTGTTTGAGCGGAAAGTTCAAGTACTTGTGTTTTTGACAGCACACGAGACATTTCGTCTTCGGCACTCGGGTAATACATGCAACGACGTTCAGGCTTCACCAAAGGACTAGCACGCATCTCCATTCCGCCCCAGCACCGTCTCACCGGAATGGGCATCGACCCGACGCACTCGCGATGGCGCCGACGTTCCTTTGGCGTACCTAATCGAATATGGGCCCTCTTGCTTGCCTTCGTGTTCCTTGTGATGATATCCCGCAAAGTTCTCTCGTATCACCGACCACCACAGCCCGTCAGCACTGCTGGACTGGTACCGATAAACTATATCCACTCCGCCAACTATTTTACGGCCAACAGCTCGGAAGCAGATACGTCGAGCAATCCGTTTCATTTCTGCCCCGTGTATGGACCTGGGGATGATATTGCGGAGAAGTATGGCGCAGTGGCGCTTGCCCAGAGTCGGTTACACCTGGGGAGTGGAGGGCGGGTACACCGAGTGATTCACAAGGCGTTGCTGGGTCAGCCAATTACGATGAGTGTGCTAGGTGGCTCGGGTGAGTCTCGTACTACGGCACCTTCTGGCACCGTGTCATTGAACTGAACCACCCTGCCTGGCTAGTGTCGGCATGTCATGGTGCTGGTGACGACCAATTATCCCCCCTGTGTTATCCCTCCCTTTTCTTCCGGTGGTGGTTGAGCGTGTTTCCACATCCGGCTTCCGAACTCACCAATGGGGCCATGCGTCGGACGAATTCTGGGTACTTTGGTTTCTGTAGTGCACATCATGTACCCGAGAACACCGACCTCGTGATATTGGAGTTCGACGTCGATGACCCAGCGTAAGTGGACACTCGTATACACCATGTATCCGTTTCTTACCCGTTTTTCGTCAGTGACAGAGAGGGTATGGAATTCTTCGAGCTTCTTGTTCGCTCGTTGCTCGACAGACCCGACCAACCTGCTGTCGTCATCCTGGGCCACTTCAGCCCGCAAGTACATGATACATATGGTTTTGCTGGACCAGAGCATTGGCATAATATCGTTGCACAGTTCTATGACATCCCTCACGTTAGGTATGTCTCTTTCTCTCAGGTTTGGGAGACCCTAGTTACGTTGCCACAGCGTGAAACCCATTCTATACCCTTCGTACATGACCGACCCCGACCTCGTCAAGCCGTACTATGCCGACGCCGTGCTCGCCAATCCTGAGGGTCACGTTGTCCTCGCAGATGTCCTGATTTCTTACTTCCAATCTCAAGTTTGCGCTGCATGGGCAACAGCCGGCGGTTATTCATACGATACGGTTCCTCTTGTGCTCGCTCCTGGTTACAGTGGGGATACTCATCTTTTCGGCGGTATTGGCGCCCGGAAAGGTGGGGCACCCCCTGAGCCCCCCAAGGCCGCTGACGAAAACGCTTCCCCGGGTAAGAAACCAGAAGCCCCCGCCGCTGATTCTCACCCTGTCCCTCTCTACCCCGAACTGCGCATCCCACCTACCCGTATCAATACTCGACCACGGGCATCGCGGCCATTTGAGGAGCCCGCACCGTACTGTGTCTCTGCCAACGATCTGGTGAACCCTATACCGCCGTCGTTGTTCTTTGCCTCAGGATGGCACGCGGCGCACCCTGATCAGGGTAGCTCTCCGTTGCTGACTGCTGGGCATTATTGGCATAGTTGGATGCCTCTCACCACGTTGCGTGTGCCAGTCAAGATTGGCGCGGGAGACGTGGGGATATATTACTTGAAGGAGCCGATCCAAGACATTGGAGAAGGAAGCCAGTTGGAGTGTTGGGTGGACGATAACATTAGAGGGGCTGTGATTATCGAGAATGCAGGGGATGTCAACACGCCCGTGCCCACGTATGTGTTTCTTTTTTCTTTTTTTTCTTTTTTTTTCTTTTTGCTCTGTATCATATACTCAAATGGTGCTATCCTCTCAGACTCGAGATGATCGATCACTTTGTGACACGGGGAAGCCACTATGTGGACTGTATCCTACTGGGTGACGAAGGACAGGCGGTTCCTTCGTTCAAAATTATCGGGATCTTCGCGACGTGACAAAGGGTGCGATTGGGACCCACTCTTTGCATTATCCAACTGTCAGTTGGTTGAATCTCAAGACACTAATGTACGGAACTGATGATCATGGACTCATTTTGCTACATGCTTGGATGCTGGATATTGTTGTCGGTTTCCTTGTGCTCAGCCCTATAGGATGCCAAATCGTGGCATCGTGTCTTGGTGGAAGGTAGACAAATGATGACAATGGGGTTAGGGTTTAATGGCGTGAGAACGATGACGTCTGAATCCTGTGCTGGGCTGTGTGTCCGCAAGCTGACGGGTGGTGTCTCCCCCTGCTTCACGGCCTCCATCTCACGAATTTTCTTACGCGCCGTAGTTGAATAATGGGTATGAAAAGGGTTCCGCCAACCGGTATGTTCTTCCTGCCTCCCAACTGCCGATTCTCGTCCGTCTGAGTCCGGCAGCTGATTGGTTCGCCATAGAGGCGTATCGTCATGTTATGAGATTCTACGGGAGAAGAAATCTGAGGTCCATCGTCATTGGAAGTTCGTCGCGTCGTCTGCGTCCATGAGGATATACTCATCGTCTATGCAGTGTGTCTTATCACAGCTATTTGGGCTCTAGCATGGTAAGGGTCGTCCCATCCTGAACGGAACTAAATGCTCAAAATCAAATATCCTTTCAGGACCGTATGTTACGAACTTTTGAGCTCAACGTCGTGCTTGTCTTGACCCGAGATCCATAGGTGTCATCCTTTAAGCATGTCAAACTTGCCAAGAGTTGTAGGTCGCGCAATGAGCCCACGTGCTAGTGATAATACGTCCGTTTTAGACGACTTCCCGAAGCTTGCTTCGTTGGCAATGGCACAAGGAGTAATGTTTGGGGTCGGATGCTTGTTCCAAACATATGGGATTATAGCTGCAGGAATGGTAGGTCCCCGAGCGACATATCTGGGATGTTGTGATTCACAGTGGCGGTCCAGCAACGATTTACCATGATAAAGATATATGTATTACTGTGTGCACTGAGTACACTGCTTATGATCGGAACCGGAATCATGAGGGTCATCACCCACTTTGTATTCAAGGCATGTAGATCCTCACCGATCCTTTGTCGTTGCTCACAATCACCGTAGTCGGATTTTATCACGGAGTGCACAGCCGTTGCACAGACTGGAACCATTGGCCCGGTTGGTGTCTACAACTACTTCACTGGCTATGGCTGATAGGCTCCCCAGGTTTTTGGGATTTGGGGTACGAACCCGTCAAATCGCCTAAATAGAACCCAAGCTGCAGATTGTGAGTTCCCGATATTTATCTTACCCTGCCAAAGATTTGACGCGTGCTAGTCTGCAACAGTCAGTGGAAGCGTGATTCTTTTGCAGAGATTGTGGCCCTCGTTCTCGAGATCTGTAAGCAACGTTGTATTTGAAATGCTGGATTTAATCATCCTTGTACCAGTGCTTGGATTATTTTTCACGACCATCGCGTTTGCGTACTACCGACAGGCGCTTGATCCTACTAGCTTGTACCGCTTACCGTTCAACGAAGCACGCAGGGATGGCTATCCCACGCAGTACAACTCACCGTATGATGAGACTGCCTACGTACCAGTCTATCTACCTCTACAAGGCCCACCACCCAGTGATGGCAAGCCACCAGAGTACAAGCGTGCATCGCATGTGTTGTTTGGGGGGGACAAGGATGCAAAAGAGGACGACCCGTTCTCTGATTATGACAGCCCCAGCGTACCGATGCCGACCCATTGGGTAGAGGACCGAGATGCGGCTTCGCCGCCCAGGGTATAAGCCTTTTGGAGTCATGGATACGTTTATTCTATTGCTAGCAGTTTGGTGGGACTTTTTTTTCTTCTTTTGCTTGATGGACTTCTCGACCTTTATGACACACGGACAAGTCTCAGACAACTGCACTAGTTTACGCCCTACCGTATATGCTGGTGACGGTTTATTTCGTGCAATGCGATGGAGGAAATTTGAACTAATGGATTGTTGAGACATGGGCTGTAACAGGAACTATCTATTAAGTCATCCGAGGGGGTAGTGTTTTTACTGACATCTTAGCTTGGCGAGTACATATCAGTCATGCGGGTCGAGAACTGACTTTCCTGTTGAATCGGACACAAAGTACCCACTCCTCCCAGTAATCCATTAGTATACGAGTCCTGAATTTATACATAGGCGTCACATATAGTATCAACGTCATTGCTAGCTATTCGAGGGAATACTAAGTGCCCCGTGGTAGTTATGCGTCTCCAGCAAAACATTTGAAGTGCTTATGCAGGGCAGGAAGATAAGTGACAGCAAGCCTCGAGGAAAGTGATCCATGATACTCATCATGGTCCAACGTCACATTGTGTGCAATTTCATGGGCCATGATGAGAAACCTGTTTGATCGAGGTGAATATATTACACATGAGCGTTTGCTCGACATACCACTCGGTAACCACTTTCTTCTCATCAGCACCTGTGTTGTAGACTTGGCGCTGATCAACACATGACTCGAGCATAGTGAGGAGAATTACTCACAGAATCTACAGTAATGTGCCAGATTCAAAAAGATATACTTTTGGTCCCGATTGAAGGCCATCAGATCTTCGTCTGTGTCTTTCCAGAAAATGTAGCAGGTTTTAGAGCCTCCTTGGTCGAATACGAGGGTCAAGTCTGAGACGAGCTTGGCGAATTTTTCGAGGGGATGCCATTGTGGGTGTTGACACCGTGCATCCTCTGCCCAACTTGGTTTGAATAGTCAAACGGGTTGGGATTCTCAAAGGTACTCACGTGCCAAAAAGAACTTGATGTGTGTCGTTTCATCTTCTACGTTTTGATTTTAGTCGTCGAATCAAGGCTCGAATAACAGATTCAAGACCCAACCTTTCTCTTTCAGCTTTATGGTGTGGGCCTGTTTGCAATGACCGCTGTGCCCCCTGAAACTAGCGGGATTTGGTTGACAGGGCGAACTAAAATCAGGAGGCTGGCCATTTGGGCCTAACCCACTCCACGATGCAATTGCTTTTTGCATGTCTATCATCAGGGTCATCAATAATCCATCAGAAAAAGAACATGAACGTTCTCACCTTCTTCTGGGGGTATCGTTTTCTGGCCAGTAATCCTCAAATTACTCACGTGGAGTGCCCTAGCCACCTTAGCCAGACTTAAAGGCAGCTGGAATTCAAGGTTGACCTTCCGCTTGGACTCCACTATTAGGAGCAGGTTATAATCAGATTGAGACATGGCACCGTCAACACTGTCACCTTTTGCATCAGGAGCAGTTGGCAATTCAGACTTCATCTCGTTGCGATAGTAGCCTTCGAGCCTCTCATCGCCCGTCGCAATTAACGAGGCCAGGAGCAGTACATCATTGGGTCCAAAGGTTTTGAGTAAGACACGACAAAGTGCGACAGCAATGCTTTGTGCACGTTAGCACGTGTGACGACAGGGGGGAAGAACGTACTCATTGCGCAGGTCTACGGACTCACTGCTACACCCCTTGACCACCCAGAGGGTATGCGACTCGCCGGTTCCGCCGAACTTGAAACCTGCCTTGACTTGAACGGGCTTGGTTTCCCGGCTTCTTGCATCCACGTCATCAGCCAAGACTCCGAACGGTGGTTCAAACGTTTTCTTCATTGTGAGGGCCTTACAGGCCTGCACCCGAAAATTGTTCGTCGAGCCTTCGTCGTAAAACGAAACATCAGTCTTCTCGCTTTTGTCCCGCTGGCTCATAAAGCATCTGATGCGCCGGATGATTTGGTCACGGTTGAACGGTAGGTTATACTTGGCGATGTGGCCAGCGGGGTCGATATGATACCGCACATACGTCCCGAGAAATTCAGAACCCATTTTACGGTACATTTCTATGACAAAGACGAGTCAATTGATAACAGACACTGGAACTAGCACACCTACTTTGGATGATATCGTCTTTGGGGGCCAAGAAAACATCGCCACCGAAGTCGCGACTTTCCCAGTCATCTATGACCACTTGGTGCGCCGGTAAAAGTTTGCCACCATCCATGTGCTGCCGGAAAGCAAGAAACATTGAAACCTCCTGCATAGCTTTCTTGTCGTCCTCAGATATCAAATCGAGTCGTGAGGCGATCGTACGCAAGTCCTCGAGGTAACTAAGGAAGTATAAGTTATCTCACATGTCGCCGATAATCGACTCACATGTCCTTCCCGAGGGCTTTCAGATATCCCTGAGGGTCTTGCACTATCTTGCGGACGATGTCTGATGCGTCGGGTGACTTCTTGGCGCAACAAGATTCTAGGAAACTATTCCCATTCTGACCGAAATCAACGAATGGAAAGATGTCACGATAGTGCTCCGTCGTGTCCGATGACGTGATGAAGCACTCTTTCGGGGGGAGGTAGGTAAGTGATGGTTCGGAGGACGAAGGCCGCGGACCCCCCACGGGTACGAAGGGGATTGTCGACAATTGTTCGCGTAGCTTCAGCATGGGAAGCTCTTTATGGTTGCGGTGAGAATCATACCCAAGCACGTAACGCGAGATATAGACGTACTTCCGTATAGGTATAGATGTTCGAACCAGAGCTTGGCGGTATCGAGGTCCGGTAACGTGCGTCCTGGAGTCTTGAAATATTCGATAATCGTGTCAACAGACGGGTCATCCTTAACCCCTAGTCTCGAGAGGTCGCGACGCAAAGCCTCGGAAGCTTGTTTGAAGCCTAGTTTTTCCCACGTGGGCGATGCGAACACCTGTAGAGATATGTCAACAGCTTCGCGCGTCCGGAACTACACGTTGATTACCTCGGACGGACGGGCAAGTGCCCCATTCTTCGTTGGGATAAAGGCGATATTAGCAAAGTCATCGGGCTTGTAAGCATCGTAGCGTGTCTCGAGATTCGACAAGAGATATTGCAGTGCGGACCGCTGAACCTCCGGTTCGTCCGAAGCGGCTAGCTCAATTATCTTGTCGAGGGTTGGATATCTCTGGACGCCTAGGGATTCAATGAACGGTTCTACCTCCAACGGGTCGACGGCGCTTTGTAGAGAGGTTATGCCATTACGTGGTAATGCGAGAGTTGGGAGTCCGAGTTTGCGTATATCTTCACCGGGCAAATGCAACTCACTCGCGGATACCCGACCATGATTCTTTGAATAGAAAACTCTCTTCTTCTTCAAGTCATTAATCTGTTGATCAGACAACTTTCCCTTGTAAACGATTCCCAGAAATCGTAGAAAGCGATCATTGGATTCTTCCGAGGCGGCAGTCTCTAACCTGCAGAATCTGTCACGGCGGAACGGAAGCAACTCGTATTAATTTAACATACCGTTCAACCACATCCTTCCATTCCATCACTAGGCGCACGCGGAGGAGGAATAACACCATCCGTACATGTTCCATGTTGACTGTCTTATACCGGGAGCCTCCTTCTTCTGCAACGTAGGTCATCGGAATATCCAGGAAATCGCCCTCTTTTGCGACCGGGAGATTATGGCAAATGTCAGCCTCGTCAAAATATGAGTCGGATGGCACCCTCAGTCCCATATTGGTGGGGATACATTTTATATCCTTCATGAGCTCAGCGGCTTCATTCCACTGTGGTTGAGTAAGCCCCTCCACTAGTGCGAATTGAACAAGGACACGCGAGATACGGCGGCCCACGTCCGCGTCTCCGTTTAGAGCAGGCTGTTGTGCTTGGGTACAGGCGTATTTAAGCCAACCAAGCAGCGAGAGTTGAGCCCAACCGAAACACTCGACGGCATCCCTGGTAGGCACACCCGCCGTCACTTCGATGTAGATGTTGTTCGGAGGGGAAAGGTCGTCGGGCAACGGGAAGAACGTAAAGTATTTGATGTTCTTCAACGCAATCTTGACTCCGTGACTCGTGTGTAGCACACCCCGGGAGGGAAATCCCTTGCAGAATTTCTCTCTCGCAGCTTTGGCTTCAACAGATGAAGGTGGGTTTCTCTTGACGTCTTCCCACCAATCAAAGAATGATCTCATCGCGTCCTGCGTGACTCCGGTTTCAAACTCGCGTAAGATGTCTCCGAACTTGAACATCGGGATTTTGTACCGGCTGATGATCTGAGAGTGTTGGCGTGGATCGACCTCCTTGTGAAGTATTCGATATTTCTTGAGGAATGACAAGTCTTTGTTGCTTTGGCGGAATTGCAAATCCGATGCACATGAGATCGCAACGTCAGACACGACCGGAAAGGGGGACCTCGGCTCGTGGCAACAAGAGAAGAAAGCGTCTTGCAGAATCTGCGACACTCCGCTGTGCGGTAGGGTAGAGCCAAAAGCGAAACGCGCCATCGTAGACAACCCCAGTTGCGTGGCAAGCTCATCCCTGGATTTGGCAATGCGCATTTCTTCCTCGTAGATTATGCGCGCCAGAAAGCCACCGACCCAAAGGACTTCGTTGTTCCAAGCTGTCGAGAACATCAGACAAGAGGCTCGAACGATGCCGACTCATTATATACACACCTGCAACCTGCCCGTTCCTGACCAGCTAGTCAATAGGTATCACGATGTACCTGTACGTAACGTGCTTACGCCAAATCGATTGAACCACGCTCCATGGTAGGCAAGAAGTGCGCTGAAATGTGTAGTCCGATGCCCGTTGTTTGGTTGGTACTCTGACCCTGGATATGATTGTAAACCCATGTCGACAGTTGGGAAGGGAACACTTACTATGAAGAGGCGACCACTATTCAGATATGTCAACATAGGGCAAACATTGAATGGCAGGTACGTGCCTGTCCTTCCCAGGGAAAATGCCATGTGGACCAGAAAAAAGGCACGCAAGACGTTTCGCCTTGTGTAAGTGCGAGTTATTGATGTGGACCAGGGAATCATATTGTTCAGAATTAAACTAGAATGAGAGTGTTCGACAGCGGCGGGTTGTTAGAATGAAGAGTGCTTACATAGACAGCCTTGACTTTAAAGGAGGATGGAAGCGACTTCATGCTCGATTCTACACCTGTCTTCATCTCCGAGTCCGGGTGCAGACTAACGGAGATCGTTGCCGTATACAAGTCATGAGTGATGGCGTTCTCCTGTGGTATAGCCTCAGTGCTTCGAAAGATAGGCGTTCGAGAACCTTCTACAGAACGCCCAGGGCGTTCAAGCAAGGTATCGGCAGTATCAACAAGGGGCGACGATGACACCGAACTGGAAGCGAACGCCCACTCCGCGGCATCGATCGTAATCCTTTGAACTGGCTAAAGTCAGAGATAGCCAAAAGCGAGTAGCGCCACTTTACCAGTTCGCTGTATGGATTCTACGGTCAGGGTTTGCGACCGGGTTGTCGGCATCAGATGCGGGGGAATGGGTATGTCAACAGGTACTTGCGTTTGTTTATGTACATACAACAACCTGCCCTTGTCGAGGTAAATTGAGATGGTGTCGATGTTTGTCAGAAAAGCTACGGATGAAACTAGGAATCTTGTGAGATCGGCGAGCACAGGTAATGGCTCTGGCTTCCGCAACTCGAGCTCAACCGAGGTCCATGGATCCGGTGAACACTGGGCGAACCACTTGCGGAGCTAAGTTTTGACAGTCAGTATGTTTCGATCAAAAATCCGAAGACTAACCTTCCCATCTTCCCCCCTACAAAATTGCAGTGATTTGCCTGGACGAATGAATGAATGAATACCACTGTCATGAATTATGATTGAGAAACCTTATTTACCATCAGACCTTACAAGTGGTCGATCTGATTTGCTCAGGACGCTATAAAAGCCTGGGGGGGCAAGGATCAGCCTTCCCGAACCACCGGACGACGGAAGGATACTCACCGACCCCAAAAGCGCCGACTTTCGTGGAGTCGTCATTGCCAGCCGCTGATCCGCACCAGACCACGAATCAGACTGCACCCCCATATAAGTGAATGAATATACCTATTCTTCCAAGCCTCTCCCAGTCCTTTTCTTTGAAACTGCCCTTATTCTTGATGATCCACTTGCGTACCTGGTATGAAGTGAAGGTTGAATTGATCCCCGACCACAATAGCTACTCACGTTTAGCTTGCTGACGTCGTCGGACTTGCTACCAGGTTGGAGTTTCTCGACCTCACTGGTCTGGAAGTGTACCTCCACGCTGGGCGCTTCAGCATCGTCAGCATTTTGGATCAGTTCTCGCAGTACTTGTGCAGCAAATTAGCGAGGATACAACGCCAGAATTTGAAAAACAGCGTACCGTCGAATGTTCCAGGGTAACGAGAGAGGATATTCACCAACGCTCGCTGGTCGACCTCGACTTCTTGCACACCCGGCTCCTAGATGGTTCAACTGCCTAAGAACACGTCCAACTGGCTGGCTGGGGACGTACGTCGTTGTCAGACATCGCGCGAATAGTTCTGACGGAAAAACTGAAAGGATAATACAGAGCAAAAGTTGGTTGGTCCTACTTGACGCCCACCGCCTCAATGGGCGAGGGCCGGATACAACGTTGTCGGTCCATGATGATCACACGTAACGGCGCTGACACCAACTTTACATAGCCTCAGCTGCCGTTATACATCAAGACAACAGACCTCAAACACAACAGCTGCTGAACTTGTCCTCTCTACTTTGTCCCCAATTCCCATGGATGAGTGTCAGTTTGATGCAACCATTCTTACACCAGCCCCCGTCACAAGATTCACTCTGAGCGGCTCATTCGTGCATCCCGGGGATCCTGGCAGAGACTCGTCACGCAAGTAGCCCATGTAAGAGTTGGACTGCCTTTAGCACATTTCGAGCCCGGTCTCGTCGCAGTTCCATCCCGACATTCTCATCATCCCATCGATTCTTCGACCTATTAAGACATCCCAAACCATCCCGGAGCTGCATCGCAAGAGTGACGAAGAAACTCAAAAGAGCTGGGGATGCGACCAGCTTGTCACGTAGTGTCAGACTGTACAATGGGAGTATACCAGGTTTTCCCGTGCCAAATCCTGAAGAAGCTAGGCGTTGCGGCAAAAGCGCAGGCTGCGCAGCGTCCGGTGCAAGCGGCTAGGTCCGTATGCATTCCAGATGCGGCCTCACGGTACCTGCGACACGTTGATGGGGCCCACGTCACAGAGCATACCGTTACTGCCCAAGCAAAGTGACAAAATGATCTCACTGGGCATTGGTTGGGGTTAGAAAGGAGGGTAGTTGGAAATGAGGAAAGGGGGAAGCGCGGGGTACAGAAAATGGGGATGCTACCACATAGTATGACCCGGATGTATTGTTGCACAAAATGAGGCGAATCCGAGCGTGAGGTAAACAGGGTCCCATATGGAGAAGAAAAAAACGTGAGTCAGGGCGGTACTACTACGCCAAGCTGGAAGCTGCGAAACGTGCAAGTCGGTTGGGATGTCGTCGACGAAGACAGGTGGGTCCTGCTAATTCTCGAATAAATTGATTGACCAGTAGTACTGACCGGTGGGTAAGACTCTTATACGAGGGTGATTGATACTGGTGCCTCCGGTCTGATATTCTCAGTCGCGTTCCACCCTGATGGAAGACATTTGTTGAGCGGTGGTGCAGATAAGACAGTTCGACAATGGGACGCGGAAACAGGACACGAGGTGGGGGAGCCGATGAAAATGGGCAGCGATGTCTACGCCATTGCGGTATCGAGGGATCACAAATGGATAGTGAGCGGGAATGATCAGACCACAAGTGTATGGGACGCGAAGACCCACCAAAAGGCCACCGAGGCGGGCGAGCCTGCTCCTACTGGTGGCACCGTCGAAGTCGACATCCACCCCGACTCGAGCAAGTTCGCTGCTGGAAGATACTTCGAGCAGTCGGTCACCATCTCGGACATAACCACAGGCAAGCAGCTTCTTCGCACGCAGGAACACGATGGCGGCCGCCTGGTCGGGGTCAAGTTCTCTCCGAGTGGCGATCAGATTGCTGTTGCCAGCCAGCGTTCCATCCGCGTCTTCGACAGTCGCAATGGCAACCAACTCACCAGCATCAGCATTAGAGTGTCCGCATGGGCACCAATGACTCCCCTTGCATGGTCAAGCGATGGGCAGCGAATATTCACTGCATCTCACGACCGAAAACTCAGGTCTTCCGACGTGTCTACCGGATCCCAGCTCGCTGAAGCAGAGATTCACAACCGCAACGACGTCGCATCAATTGCTCTGGCTCCCGCTAACGGGAAATTCATATCTACCTTTGCGGACACTTTAATCTCTTTCTGGGACACGTCTACTTTCACCCAAATCGGCCCTGCTATTGAGGACACGGAGCGAGCACGGTCGATTGCTATCTCTCTAGATGGCAGCTATCTCGCGACTGGCGGACGGAATGGGAAAGTCACCATTCGTAGTCTTAGCGGCGTTCTACCCGAATCGTACGGTCCATTCAATGTAAGCACCTGTGCATTTGCAAGTGACACCGCTGTACCTGATGATCATCCCGCCGAATCATATTCTTCGCGGCCTTCCGCATGTCCAGACCGTAAGTACTACTCGTTACAGGATCCTTGTCTTCTCCGTGTCGATACACTCCCTAGGCGGCTTCTCACGACGAACGTAACTCGGGAAGATCCAAAGATACACAGGACCAACAACACGACGAACAGTCGTCAACCTCAGCTGTCAAAGACAACAAGCCACTCGATTCATCCTCTGTAGGAGTTTACCATTATGTCAGTAAAGAGTTACGCGTACTCATTCATCGTGCGCGCAGGCACGCGAGGAACCAACATCATCATCACTCGCCCATCCACCCGAGTCAGAGACACACAGTGATGATATCGACTTACTCGAGGTAAGGGCCTGTTCATTTCCTTCTGAAACTAGTACTCAAAGTGACATAGGTCGAGTTGCCATCTAGCACGCCAGCACCTCTATTTAACTATGATGAGGTGTGTGGCGCCCTGATTGTCTTTCTGACTCCGTGTTGATATTGCGGAAGCCACCATCCCCAGCCTCTTCCGCCCATCTTCGTGATGCCGAGGTACCACCGCTTGACCCATCTCAGGGCGTACCCCAGCTGTCAGACCCTCCACTCATAGCTTCCCCTCTCGATACTTCTCAGCATACTGAAGGGACTCAACATCGAGCGTTCGGGAGGTGGTTACGAACGAGAATGACGAGGGGTAGCAAAAAGCAGGTTTCCCATAAAGTGGATCTGCCTGCCAGAAAGTCCAGCTTGTCGTCCGATCCTCAACCTGACCACCCGTCATCAGTGGGAATGAATAGCACAAGTGAGGGAGCTTCCACAATGGCTGCGGGTCGCCGTCAGCGAGTGAGTGCTCTTCCTTGATAGACGAACGCGTGCGGTATGTCTGATAAACTACCATAGCGGGTGGTAGTCGGAAAAGTAAAACGACAGGTTTGTTGTTCCTCGAGTTTACATGCAGACACTCGTGACACATTACAGCGTAAACCACCTACCAAGGCAGCTGTCCCCAGCCATCCGAATAATGATGCCACCCCCAGCGGACAAAATCTAGCAGATGCAAAGGAAGTTGGTCCTGTGTGTTCTTTTCTGGTGATGGTTGGCCTTGTCACGAAGGCTCACTTTCTGTTAGGCACAGCAAGCGAACGATGTGTCTCAGCCTTCAGCCGTGAGGGTCCATGTAACGGTGCGCCTCCTCTTCTCTGGCTTACTCTATTAGACTTACAGTGAACCACATTAGGAAGCGGGAAAAACTACCGTCTCAGTTACCTTGCCTTCGTGGGTTTCCTGCTTCCGTGCCTGCACGGGTGATGGAACACATTGATCCGGTGGATACATCACATCAATAGGTGAGGATCTATCATGTGGTTCCTCTAGTCCGTACCCATTCTCACTGAGTGTCAATTTTCCATCAGCGTTCGCCTCCGTAGACCGCCAAGATGAATCAGTGCATCCTCATCCAAGGTTTGCTGACTGCGAGAACATTGGCTACATTACCCTATAGTGTGTTTCTCGGTATGCGGCGTCGAATCAATTAGCCCACGCGATCCAGCCCCAAATGTGTGCTCGACTGCAGTGTTATACGTGCGGAAGACAGCAGAGATAAACCACGAACATCGGGGAAACAGCGTGCAACAAACAGAAACAGGCTATATATACAGCCAGGAACGCGCGCGACCGAGATATAGAGCGAATGTAAAGTCATGGAGGATTGAATTTTGATTCCCGTAGATATTTTCTTAACATTGTGCGACCACGAATGAGATGATGCATATGAATGGCACACTGTAAATAGTAAAGTCATTATAAATCAGCGTCCCAGACGCTGTTCCACCCAACCTCAGCGTCCATGACGCTGAAGTCATGGACGCTGCTATTTAGTGTCCATCGCCGGACACTAATTTTCAGTGTCAGTCACGGATGACAATGATTTTTAGTGTTGTGAAGTCGAAAAATCAGGTGGGCCATTGTAGCACCACAGCCTTGCTGGGAGGCTATCTTGCTGTGTTCTAGCGGTGAACAGAGGCGACAGTATTCAATGATCTGTACATACGTAAACTACTACTACTACTAGTACAGTACTAAACAACAGGGGGGAAAGACGGCACGAGGGTGGGCGAAATGGGGCAAGGCAGTGGGGCAGACGGGCGCGTGCTCGCGTGCTCGTGTAACTACTAACAGGGGGGCGATAGGGGTGGGCTAGGCGGCGCGAGGGTGGACGTGCAAGGGTGGGTGAGAGGCGAGGGCCGGCGAGACGGCGTGACTTGGCAAGGGGGATGGGCCCGCGCAATGGATGGCGAGGTGTGCGAGATGGCGTGAGGAGGACGGGTGCATGGGAGAGATAGCACGAGGATGGGCAAGGT
>JBBPKY010000403.1:0-22945 GCA_038089495.1 Xerocomellus dryophilus
AAAGATCGAACGTTGTTCGTTGCGCCGGGCGGCGTATTCTGATTGGTTGAATGCTGGTCAGAAGGGTAGACAAGGTCCGAGCTGTGAGTTGGGCGGCGCTGAATTAAGGTTCGGCGTAAGTCTACTATGGGGTGACAAAGAGGCGTTGATGGTGGCACTATCTAAGGCGTCTACTGGAACAGGCTGAGTAGTTAATCCGATCCGAATGACGATATGGGAACACTCGATGAGCGCTGACCGATGATCGGTCCGTGAGCGCCCATTCATTTCCCCCGTCAAAGCCAGCAAGGACGGCAGAGCGATGATCGGGTACATGAAATTCCCTCGTTAGAGCTAACAAAGACAGCGAAGCGTGATATTGGCCAGTATGGTCAAACCTCACTCTGAGTCGCAACGTCAGGACGACCTGTTTGATCAGAGGTCGCCATCCCCCCAAATCAAGAACAAAGGATTTCGTGATTTGAAACGCCCTGCTAAGCTTACGTTCAGGTTTGTTGACACTAATGACGCTGAATTCAGTGTTACCCCTGAAAAAGTGAACTTGAGGTGCCATGCTCTCGGGATGTTGCCCATCAATAAACTCAGGACAGCGAGCACGATCACCTCCACGTGTGTATGGCGTAAATCTCTCGGCAGCGTCGTCGCGACGGCACACGTCACAACGTAGCGGACCCGTTACAGTACTTGACGATGGGATACTTATCTGCACAAAAGACGTGCGCTCCATTTCCGCTGGTAATTTGTGAGGTTTATGGTATCGGGAACAGAAATATTTGGAGCGTTTCATGTACCGGACCCGTGGATGACTGATCCAAATTGTATCAGCATTTAAGCTGGCTATTTGCTTTCGGATCGTACATCCAACTTACCTGGTATGGACAAACAAGGACAACAAATCTCGGTACCGAAGTCGCGCCCGATGCATCCAATCATTCAATGGGCATGTACAATTGGTCATAATGCACTGATGCATATTTCTCTCAATGCACACGTTTCTGGTGGTCCCGGCCATATACATTATGGCCGACTGTACAGCACTACTGTACGAATATTTTTTTTTCTCAGTCGAACCAAGTGACTCAGCGGCGCCCGGGTGACATGGACTACAGCATGCGAAGTTCAAACACCACGACACGTCCATGGCGTGTGCACTCCGAGTCGTGACTCCGCAAAGCTCGTAAGACGCTTCAAGTACAATCAGCGATGTGAGATACTTGCTGAATGAAACCTAGTAGTCTCGACCATCCGTTTCGGCGGCTTTTCTGAAGCTCGGAGGAAGTGTTCACACACCCGGTACTTCGCCCGATACTTCCTACATAGGACGTGGCCTGGACGTCCGTGTCGAAACTAGCGACCTGGTTGTGTAGGCCCCCCGCACACAAATTCACTGGCTTTGATCATCTCTTGGTCCGGGTCAAGAGGGGTGTTCTCGTTGACGAGATGCCCGTCCACTCGCGGGATCACTTCACTCTCATCTTTTGCCACCGATGTGCTGGAACACTCAAATCCCCGAGCCCCCGCCACTTTGACCGAGGAAATCCCTTAGCATGGAAGTTCGTTTGTCACGGATGTGGTACTTCGTAGGCTATGTCTTTCCAACGATTCATCTCCGTTGGACTGCAAGCGATCGCCGATCGCACATTGCCCGGAAAATTACCCCTGTCCTCCTCCGTTACCTGGTGGCACCTCGAACGCCCAGTTGTTTCACTCAGGGCTTATGTTTCACGGACGACAGTTCCACCAAGCATCTCCCACGTGGTGATTACTTCCGCGCTGACGACCAGCAGCTAGGAACCGGGTCAGCTGTGGTCACGCTCCCATGCGACCAAGGGGGATCAGCACCGCCGCTGGAACGAAACTTTCGCGGGTGTGGCTCATCTCCATTTGTGCCATGCGTTTCCGACTTCCACCGCCCTCGCGTGGTCCATTTTCTTCGGCTGAGATTTGAAACAGGGCAAATACGGGAGTCTGAGGGGATCCGCGAGTTCAAACCCAGTCAACGTGGCACCAGCGTTTAGATTGATTGACTTTGGCATTTGGGAAATCGGTCGATATCTTGTTGTAGCATACAGGTATGGACTCATGGAAACGCGCGTCAAATTCGTTTCCACGAAACACTGCGGAGACTCAATGGCCGGATCAATCGCCGATAGGGAATTTGCGCGTGGCATGCGCATGGCTGTCATATGTGTATGGGGATTAAATGTATATCCCTTGTCTAATGATACCGAATTTTGATGTAATGGTAGGTACTGTATTACGAGGTGGAGTAAGGAATGCTAGAGGTAATACACTGAGAAGGGAAGAAAGGGATTGTTCATTAAAAGTATAGTTGTCCATGAGGGATACGTAAATCGTTCTGGGTCGTGCAATACAGCTGTGTCAGAGCGTAAGGGGTGGTCCGAAGCACGGAAAAAAAAAATCATTCAGCGACGGTCTTCGTTTCGGGCTTTGCGAACGCTGAGAGCGCCGGCGGCCAACTTCTGTTCCCAGAGCAAGTGGCCTTCTCCCTCGAGCCACTCGCCTGTAATAGGATCTCTCTCAAAGTCTCCATCCCGGTAGCCGTAGCGTTCTTGCAATAGACGTAGGAGGGGGTTCCGCAACGCGGGATCCATGCGGACGGTCTCCCCGGGATGATAGCTGCCCACTCCATGACGGGATAGACTCTCTTCGAAGAGGGCTTCTTCGTACGTGCAGCCGCAGTTAAGGCAGCCTGGCGGGGCCATACGAGGAGGGTAGGCTCGGCGTTCGCGTCGGGAATCATGCCACGAACAGAGAGCATTCCCTGCGCGGTTCAGAGAGCAAAAGAGCCGTATACGAGCATCAGTGCGCGCTTTCCAAGACATGTGAATGGACGATGGAGTTGGCGTATTTTGGGTGGGAAGGGTGGCGAGGGGGGAATGTCTAGAGTGGCTCATTGTAGATTCGGTGGGACTTCCGCGAGCGAGTTCGCTCTCGAGTTCTTTGATGCGGAGTCGGCTGTGGTCGTTGACGAGCTCGAGCTCTCGCACCTTCTTCCTAAGGATCTTAATCTCTTCCTCCATGGAATCACGGGGGGGCGAATGATTCGCGTAAGGTCGTGGACTAGGACCTTGGACGAGATGCGGATATGCGAGATCGGACTGCGACGACGTCTGCCGTTGATGGATTGGCGACGCGCGATATGGATGGTAGGAGTGGTGTGGCGTAGGATTCCTCAGTTGGGGCGGAAAGTCCAATTCACCGATAGCGCCAGATAGACTGGATGTGGCACTCATGCTTGAGACATAAGCGCCAGGGAGAGTATAAGGGGAATGCATGGGGCGAAATTCTGCCATTTCTTCAGGTCGGGGATGCATCTTCGCGACAATTTGTACGGGGCACCTTGCTAGGCCCATCACCTTGTTGTGTACCACATCAACCCAGCGATGACTTGCGCACAGCCCGCGCTAGCCGAGACACGAGGCGTCATAAGATCGTACACGTCACATGGCCGTTTCGGGATCAGAAACATTACATACCGCCATGACCGCTCCCGTGAATCGCGGAAGGCGAGCGCCGCGATCCGGGCTAATCAAACGGCGTTCGTGGAGATGTGACGTTCGTGAAATTTAACACTACACCTGTTACGTACGTAATAATTATCGCCAGGACAGTCCGTGGCAAGTGCCGCACCTATTAACCCCACCTGACCACCGAAATTGCGGCCACGTTTTATGTCCTAGCTACCATATGGAATCACGGTAGACCCCGAACGAACCATCCTCGCAAGATCCGATCGGTCCACATCTAGAAAGGTTCAAATCTATAGATAGACAGTAGAAACAGGAACTCGGGGGTGGAGAGCAAGTGCCTCGAGGACGTCGTGTATCAGTGAAACACGCGTAACCAATCAAAATGAGGACCACACTTGTCAAAGACCGCGGAGAAATGGAGACACGTATATCCTCGTACATTCCGCAAATATTTGGTATCATTACTCTGACTTGCTATACAAATGGACGTCTCGCCAAGGCTTTCCCTTGGGGAGTGAACTGTTCCACGGGTAGTAATCCTGCGACCAGTCGTTCGGGAAAGGACGAGGGACAAACCTTGGCCCATCCAGTATCTCAATTTCACCTGTCTCTGCGTCTATGGTGACGCATCTAGTGATTTCTACAGCAGGTCGACGGGAACATCTAGCGCCATTAGCCTTTAGCTTTTGAATCCAGGAGACAAAAGCTAACCGACATTCGAAAAATACGCGAGAACGGAAAGCAATGGGTGCGAAATTCTCCACTCGAGACCTTCTCAAGCTCGCATGAATATTGGACTGGACGATGCCCCGAAAGGTGGGTCGTGTGTGACATTTTGCGGCTTCGAAAGGGTACGTACCGATCTCGAGTAGCCGGCACTTGGAGTGTAGTTCCGAGGAATAGTCTTGGGATTTTTGGGACATGAATGAGGACCGACCTGGATATTATTTGGCCAGTAGCGGTACGTCGTTCAAATGGTGTTCAGTATCGTCGCAAGCAGCACTCCACTCAGTGGACTTGACCTGAGGTCGATTTGTTCTCACTGAGAACATGGAGAACGATATTCCCACGGAAGGCACGTGGGGCGTGAAATAAAAAGTGGCGTCGAAATCGCCCGGAGGCTCAGCTCGGTTTGTTTTTCTACCCTCACGATCTCTCCCAAGAACACGCAAAACATGGTCTACAAAGTCGCAGGTGTGCAGTAGACTCCATTCAAGACGAGCTCGTTGATATCTAACGCGCGAATCCCAGACATCTCTCTTGCTGCCTTTGGTCGCAAGGAAATCCAGATCGCAGAGGTAGCCATAACCTCCGCCTTGCGATAACAGTTGTTCACATGATCTGTAGCATGAAATGCCAGGACTCATGTATGCGCGAGCCAAGGTAGCCCATCGCGAGCGTTGTATGCCGTTCAACGATGCTTATTACAATATGTAGTATGGCGCTTCCAAGCCGTTGGCTGGTGCCCGTATCGCAGGTTGCCTTCACATGTATGACCGAATCCCCCGGAACTACTCTTGATTTCTAATCGCTCGTGTTTTAGGACCATCCAAACAGCTGTCTTGATTGAGACACTCACTGCTTTGGGTGCCGAGGTTGCCTGGTCGTCTTGCGTGGGTTCCTCAGGCTTATTGTGGATGTTCCCTCTTGATATTTTATTTAGAACATCTTCTCCACTCAGGATCATGCCGCGGCTGGGTGAGTACAAACTCAACCGTTCTCTCCTATAGCATTTAACCGGGTATCTGTAGCATCGCTGCCACAGGTGTTCCCGTCTTTGCCTGGAAGGGTGAGACGGAGGAGGAGTATACCTGGTGTATTGAACAGACTCTTGCTGCTTTCCCCGGTGGCAAGAGCCTGAACATGATCTTGGATGATGGTGGTGATCTCACCACCCTTGTTCACGAAAAGTACCCCCAGTACTTGAAGGGTAAGTATTCTTTACCATCTGAGGCGATCAGTAGATCTGATAAGCCATTCAGATATCCGAGGTCTCTCTGAAGAGACTACCACCGGTGTTCATCATCTCTACAAGGCTTTCCGTGAGGGCAAGCTCAAGGTTCCTGCCATCAACGTCAATGACTCCGTCACAAAGTCGAAGTTTGACAACTACTACGGATGTCGCGAATCTCTCGTCGATGGCATCAAGCGTGCCACAGACGTCATGCTTGCTGGCAAAGTGGCTGTCGTTGCTGGTTTTGGTGATGTTGGCAAGGGTGTATGTCTTCTCGGTGTAGGCTGAGTGTGATCGATTCTGATTGTTGTTGCAGTGTGCCGAGTCGCTTCGCTCTTACGGTTCTCGTGTACTGATCACGGAAATCGACCCCATCAATGCTCTGCAGGCTGCCATGGCTGGTTATGAAGTCACCACCATGGAGGACGCTGCTCCTCGTGCCAACATTTTTGTGACTACCACCGGTAACCGTGATATCATCACTGGGAAGCACTTCTTGGCGATGCCCGAGGATGCTATTGTCTGCAAGTGCGTGGGCCTCACGCTGCCGGTGTTGGCAATATGACTAAGATTATCATAGCATTGGCCACTTTGACGTTGAAATCGACGTTGCATGGCTCAAGGCAAATGCAAAGGATGCAGTGAACATCAAACCTCAGGTCGACCGCTTCACGACGCCTTCGGGTCGCCATGTCATCCTGCTCGCGGAGGGTCGTCTTGTCAACTTGGGGTAGGTCCCTGGCAGATTCGGAAGGCTCCCGTGCTCACAGGATATTGATAGTTGTGCTACCGGACACCCTTCGTTTGTGATGTCTTGTTCGTTCGCCAACCAGGTCTTGGCTCAAATTGCTTTGTGGACGAACCCTGGCAAGTTTCCTGTTGGTGTGCACATACTGCCAAAGGAACTCGATGAGGAGGTTGCCCGTGCCCACCTTGAACAACTGAATGTGAAGCTGACCACGCTCACACCTGAACAATCCAAATACCTTGATATCCCTGTTCAGGGCCCATACAAGGCCTCACACTACAGGTAAGACGATGATTGACTTGTTGGCCAATGGCTAATCTGGTGGTAAAGGTACTAAATACATGCGATGTTGCATGATGGCCTCAACGTGCCCTCGCTGATATGAGAGGAACGGGACCTTCAACGTCCTATAGGGTTTGGATGTATGTATTGAAGAGTCTTGCATGCTCTTTGTGAGGCAGACGAGGAAGGCTGGGTGGAGGATCGCGTCCGGATTGGGACCATTCTTTGAGAGGGATGGTTGGTCGTGTTGTGTTGTAGTTACGGGCCTCAACGTGCCCATCAGCGGTATCATGTGTGCAATCTAGTGGAGGCTCATCAGTGTGGCGACGTTTCGCGGTCCATCATGAATGGGCAGTGGAATCTTGGCGGGAATATGAGAACAGGATAGATGGTATGGCGGGGCTGGTGACGTGCCAGTGCACAGGGAATGACGTATGGCGTGGGAAGTGAAGATTGATCGGGGTATATAGGTCCACGAAAGTGGTGATTAGCTAATATCATACGGAGTAGGGGAGGGTGACGCGGAGTGCGACTCGGACAGTGACTGACGCTGTTTCCGAATGGTCTCGTCTGCTCGCAACCCAAACGAGTCCTACGCGCAGCGTGCAAAAAGGGCGGGCACGGCTTCCACCTCCAGAGCGATACAGCAGCAACCAACCAGCCATGCTCCCGCCACACTCCCCACGCCCTCCTTAAACCCCCCACAGGTCAACGTGTGGGCGGAACGCATCAAAGAACAGCAGGCGCACGCCGCTCCCCAGCCGGCACAGATGCTCCGCCAGCGCGCGACCTCCTTGCCCCAGCCACCCCGCGATGACCCGATCCAGCCTCGATCGCCAGCGCCCGATCTCACCATCCAGCTCACCTTCCTCGACCAGCAGGACGAGCACGATCCCTTCGTCGTTCGCGTCCCGCCCCATCTCTCCCGCCAGTCCTCCTCCAGCACCAACCCCCTCCCCGCCACCGACCCCAACGCATGGCCCCTCCCAGGTACAGGCCCACAGAGCAACGCTTCCTCTGCTGGCTATGACTCCCCCTTCCTCTCCGCCGCGCCATCCAGGAAGAGTACGTATTTTCCCTTATTTATCCTATGACACCCCTGGCCTCATTATCCGCCCTTAGATAGCACCGCTTCTTTTCGGCATGCTTATTCCCCCTCCGGCTCTGTGCGCTTGTCCCGCGTACAAAGCACTTTCTCTCAGCACCCCCATTCCAACCCCCATTCCCGAGCTCAGAGCAGATCTGGTAGCTCTGCCTCCAGCCCACGTTTGCAGATCCGTGGCCGCACGTTGCTACAAGACGATTTTCTTCCCCCCGATCTCAGATTAGACCACCACCACCGGAGATCCTCACATAAACGTTCCAGTCCTGCATTGCCTGATCCTCCAAACCATATATCAAGCTCGTTCCAGATCGACCCAGCCCCTCCCCCTGCAGATCCCTCCTACTATCGTCCCCCACCCGTACCACCATTGCAAGACATGCCTTCTCGATACACACACAACTTTGTCCCCCTCCATCCACACTTCCCACCTACTCATGTCGCAGGCCATACATCCCCTCCGTACATCCCTCCTCATTCCGGCCAGCGTACGCCCCCTTACCCCCATTATCCACCCTACCCTGCGTATATGTACGGACATCCCCCATTTTTCTGGGGCGATATTCCTCCACACTCTCACAATCATTTCCAAAATCAGCCTTCCATCCCCTCCAATCATGCCAACGCTTCCGATTACGCCAGCGCTTCTGATCATGCTGTCTCGCATAAAATAGAATTCGGCTCCATCTCTCCCATTATTACGACAGAACCAGATGCTTCGAAACACCCGGCGCAATTCCAGAATGGTTCGCTGCCGAGACCGCCCAAAAGCGTTGTATTTGGCACCATCGACCCCGCGGAGTCCCAAGACGACCCAAGCATTCCGTCGCTCAACGAGGAACAGCGTACAGGCACGGTCGAGCATGCAACAGAGCAGTTTTCGACTTTCTCGATTGGGGTGAGTCCACATGAGTCTGGACCATTGCGGATTGCGAGCCGCAAGTCATCTGTCAAGTCACTGTCCAGAACGCTCTCCTCCCAGCCTACTGCCAACAATGCCGCAAAAGACGCCAACACTACGCCACCACCGCTGCGAGAGGTCAATGGTATCAGGAAACCAATCAAGTGGGAATTTGGTACGACTCTTAGCGAGGATCTCGACGATCCGCGACCTCCATCGTCGTCCCCGCCGCCATCGGTTTCTCCATTGAACCACCAGAGCGACTCCAGCGTTGAGAACGCCGACGATCAACCCGATCTACTCAATGTTCTGCCTTCATATGACACATCGCAAGCCGATCGCTCGATGGACAAGTCTGAGACGGGATCGCAGTCTGCGAGTGACGTTTGGGTGGTCAAAGACTATGGGTACGGATTCGGCGACCACAGTGGGCGCGGGAACGCACCCGACGTCGTACGCTGGGAGATGCGCGAGCGCGAAAAGGAGCGCGCGCGGGAGAGCCGTCGGGAGCGGGAAATGTCACGGGATCAGTATCGTGATAGGGGGTGGGTGCCGGCGCGACAACCCGGCTGGCTGTACGAGAACGGTGTCGAAGAAGGAAGGGAGGGTTGGGAACAGCTGGGACACACCGATGTGCCGCGGCATGTGCGGCCGCGACGGGGTTCACTCCCCGGTTATGGGGGACACGAGCGGGGTGGCTTTACTCCCAGGCGAGGCAGAGGATTTGGAGGACGTTTTCATGGTGGCCGCGGGAGGGGTGGCTTTTTCCATCATCAGCGGCCGGGGTCGTACCCGTATACGCCGCCGCCGCCGTTGCCGCCACCACCGCCTCCGGCATTCGAGGTGCTCCCACCTGGGATCGAAATGGTCAATGGGCATGGTCCCTACGCATTGCCAGAACTTGAATCGTACGAGGCTGTTCCTCCTACCTCACAGCCACGCGTACCGTCCACACCGGCCACTCATTCGGTAGACGCGATGCAAAATTATTTGTTGGGACAGCTGGAGTATTATCTGAGCCCGCAGAATATGGCACAAGACCTTTACCTCCGGCAGAGGGTGAGTCTTGGCCCATCCCCACGGTTCCACTGGGTGATCCTCCCTTGGTGCCTCCCATTGATGTTCGTTGTGTCTCGTTGCAGATGGACAACGAGGGCTGGATCCCGATCTCACTATTGGCGTCGTTCAAGCGGGTGCAGCAGCTGCACACGGATGCAGATATCGTCAGGGAAGTGCTGAGCCGGTCGGCGGTGGTCGAGGTGAGCGGGGACTGGGTGAGAATGGGGGGGAGGCAGTGGGCAGTGTTTGTGTTGCCGAGTGCGCCGAGGAGTGTAGTTACGGGGGTTGACCGTGGTGAAGGCAAAAGCCCGAGGCCCGGTCCTTGTCATGAGGTTCCATACGCGGAGCTCGGAGAGATCGAGGGCGAACATGGAGAGACCGAGGGTGACTGCGATGGCGAGGATTGTGAAGGGGATGACGAGGATGACGATATCGAATTTGTGATTGGGGAGGAGGCGGAGGGATCGTGGATGCCTGTGCCGGAACGCAAGCAGTGATCCTGGCCTCTGTATCATCGCTCCACCATCCGCTTTCTCTTTCGTCGTTGACCCACAGCCTAGGATTTTGTGCCGATTTTTTTCCAGGTCGGAAAAACGCATTCAACTCGCATTGACCAAAACTCATGTACAAAAGTTTCCAAGTTTCATGTGTATATACCCGTCACAGTTTCCTCTTATTTTTCTTTCGTTTCTGCATGTCTCACTCCCCCCTCCAATCTCTTTTACTCCCCATCGCTCTATCCCAATCTCTGGCTCTCTGGCTCTCTCACACTCACTCATATACATGCATGTAGGTTTTTTTTTCGCGGCCTTTCCCCGTTCGCTGTGATGATGCTTTCGTGCTTGTGCATCCTTTCCAAGACCGTTTCTGTTGCAGGAACAGTAAAATAGTAGTACATAGCATGGCAGGCAAATGTAGATGTGTGGAACACCCGGGTGATACTGGTTCGTTCTTGGCGATACCGTCTCCGTTCGCAACGTTGCTCTTGTACGCGTTCCAAGTGTTCGATTGGAGGTACCAGCGAACCCTCCGAGGGGTTTATTCGATACGTTGACGCGGGGGGGTACACTGAATCGGCGCGTTTTTTTGGTCAAGCTAACGGAGACCGCGGGCGACGTCGCCGGCGTTCTCCTCAGTGAGGGTCTAGACTTTCAAGTTGGAGACAGCGCCTAGGTATTGGTCCTCAGGCGATGTTGGTATGGAACCGAGATTGAGACTCTATCTCACATGCAGGTGACGAGGAAGTCTGAACCAGGTGGCTTCAATTCTTGTTCTGCGTTAATACTTTCTTCAAGTTGTACTACTTGGGAGTTTACTACCCCTGCACATGCGTCCGCGACCATGTGACATGTCGGGGTGATCTAGGTAACCAAAACCACCGGTCGCTGAAACTGGAGACCGCAAGCATATGGTACATACCCAAGTCTGCACTTAGCGCGTATGTCGTTCTTTTCTGTAACCACGCCAACTTGGTTCGATTCCCGATCAAATTCGTCTCTCTTCTCGGGCACAACATTTTTTGATTCCGCAGTCATTGTACTATGTCGCGGAACAGACCGCACCGGTGCTTGCGTAGCAGTCACAGCTTGTGTTGTTGGGTCCGGTGACCAGATTCGCACCTAGTCGTATACGGCTAGCGTCGGTAGACGTGTGCTTAGTGCGAGTCGTGCCACGTTTGACGGATTAACTTTCTAAACACCGCAACTGACGTACGTTCCATTAACTCGACGACGGCCGTGAGCTGGATGACAGGGGACACGAGGACGCTGACGTCGAGCCGTTTCCGTTGTCCGATGACAACGGTGCAGCTATGAGCTGCCGCGCTAAACATGAACTAGCAGCGTGGACAGATGCCGGGAGGGACGTTCGTTCCCTCACCACTCGCGCATAAGTCACCATACCTGGCGTCCAACGGACCGTATCACGCGTGCGGACATTGGCATGCGGAACCCAAGCACGTATTTGGGAACGTTATCGGTGTGAGAATGTCGAAAAGTGATTATCGGCTACTTAATGGAGTTTCAAGGGTCACGGGGGTTGCGTGCCTGTTCTCGTCCTTGTGTTCGTGATAGGCGACGGGGGTTGGGGGGGTCGTTGACTCATACATAAGCCGATTGGGAGCGTGGAACTTTGAGCTATACATACGGGCTTATTCTCTCTTTCATCTTCCTGCTGCGGTATGATGGTGGCCAACGATCGAGGCCATAGCAACGAAGCGTCGACGAGGACAGACGTGGACTCGTTGAAGAGGGAAACATCAGCATCTGACACCTATAGTGAAGATATGGATCTGGTGGCGTATTATGAAGAGGCTGCAGGGCGACTCGTCGTCGATCCACAGTGCGTCTTTCGATGTGCCCCGCAGAATGTGTTTGTGAAGTGTTATCGGGTGAAACAGACAGGCCAAGGTCGTGTTCGGGGAGGCGGTGGCTTCAAAGCTCAAGCTTTCCGAGGATGGTTCCATGGTGCTTTGGCCACAACCGTACGACGATCCAAACGACCCTCAGAACGTGCGTGTATCGGCGTATTTGTCCGGATCCCGGAGACTCACGAATCATGGTGTAGTGGAGCGATCGGCGCAAAGCGTTACACCTGCTCATCATCACGATGGCTGCTTTCGTTCCCGATTTTGACTCAGGAATCGGTGGGTAGTGGCTCCGTTTGGGATCCTTTCATAGTGCAGCTATGTTGACGTGCTGGTTCCTGCGGGTCTATGGAATAGGCATTGCGACCCTCTTCGAGCTGGCGGAACAGTATGATACAACGACCGGGGTCATCAATAACCTGACATCAAAGTAAGTTCCCTATTTCATTCAGCGCGTGGAGAGCAAAGGAAACGATCGCTGACGGCGGGGCGCAGCTGGAGTATATTCCTCCTCGGTAAGTGCTAATTTTGCATGTATGTGTCGAACGGTCGTGTTCTGACGCCTCCTCGGACTCCAAGGTTGGGGAGGTATCTTCTACGTGATGTTGATGAGACGCTTCGGACGGCTTCCGGTATTATTCTGGACGCAGCTGTTGTCCCTGGCGTTTTTGATTGGTGCGACGTTTGCCCCGAATTTGGCCACTTTTGCTGGTACGCGTTATCTCGGTTTGTTCCGGATGACATGGTAGGATGAACGCTTGGATTAGCGATGCGTTGTCTTACTGCATTTTTTGGGTATGCCGTCTTTGTCCGTTCGTCGAACCGCGTGCTAAGGTGATTCAAGGACGTGTCCCCAGGTCACTGTACGCTTCCTATCCGCTGTTCCGTGCTCGAATTTGCTTGTAATGGAGGGACGTTGATTTGAACAGGGTTTGTTTGTGGTCACCGACATCTATCCGTTTCACCTTCAGGCGCGGAAGCTCAACATATGGACGTTAGGGTTTATCATGTACGTCGCCTCGTTATTGTAACTATTGCTGGCGTTCTCAGGTGCGGCGCTGTAGTTCACCGTTCATTTCACCTTTCCTATTCGGTTTCCTCGTCGCACGGGCAAAGTAGGTTCTTTGATCATGTCTGTGAATGAGCGTGAGCTAAATGCTGTGCAGCTGGAGATGGAGTTATGGCATAGGCTGTATCTACAGCGCTATCGTCCTCTCACTCATTATATTTTTCTTGGAAGAGACGTAAGGGGGTGTTGATTCGCGAATACAAGATACTCACCGTTCAATAGAATGTATGACAGAGGGAAAAACCGTCCTGTGCTTCCTAAATCGTCGGGCTTGCGGTACCGCTTCGAGATGCTCATTGGCGTGACTGGGTACGAGCTCGCGAAATACAGGGCGTCGTGGCGGGAGGTCACCATGGCCTGCTTGGATGTGGTCTGGCGACCCCAGTTTATCTTCGTGATCGTGTTCGAGGTGAGCGGGGTGTGGGCTAGTGTTTTGAAGTACTCAAGATGTTTTCGTGTTTAGGCGGCCGTCTTTGGCTTCAGCGTTGGATTAAACGTGAGTAGTCGGGCGTCGCATGGTGATGTGCGAATTTTGATGTCCCCAGGTGACCAATGTTGTATTCCTTGGCACACCAGCGCCAGTTGGCTTCGGGTACAACGAATATATCGTCGCTGGCGCGTACGCCACTCCGATGGTTGGTATCCAACTGCACCACTGTGGATTGTTGATCTGACGATTGACCCCAGGTTGCAGTCGTAATTGGCGAAGTGATTGGTAGGTTTGCAAACGATTGGATCATGAAAGCCAACATTCGGCGGAACCGGGGTTTCTTCGAGGCTGAAAGCCGGCTGTGGTGCGTACACATAATCAGGCGCCCTGGAGCCGTGACAATGACGATAGGACACTAGGGTGTGCTACTTCGCAATGCCGCTGTTCTTGTGTGGCTTTTTGGTCCTTGGAGCGGGTATTCAGCATTTGAACATGGCAGCTGTGGTGTTGGGTTGGGGAATTGCTGAGATGGCAGTGATGATCAATACCGTTGCGATCTGTAGGTGTCTGAAACTCATTGGTTCGACCTGGCTATTGATGTGTTGGAAGACGCGTACTGCAATGACTGTTTCCCCAAGCACCAGGTGGGTGTTCTCTGTTCATAACCGGCACGTCGAGTTGATTGCTGATGCTTCTCGTTCGGCCAGGGAGAAATTAGCGCGTTGATCAACCTTTCGCGGACCCTTGGCGGTGAGCACATCCCTGCCTCAAACCCCTGAGGAACGCTTAAGTGCATGAGTGTAGGATTCGGCGTGGCTTACTTTCAAGTACCTTGGGCGACGAAATCGGGTGGGTTGGTGGTCATGGGTGCCGAGGCTGCGTGCGTACCTCTTGTGTTTGAATCCCTTACGCTTCCACCAATGCACATGATGCAGGATCACCATTGCT
The DNA here is from genome assembly GCA_038089495.1 of Xerocomellus dryophilus. Lineage (NCBI taxonomy): Eukaryota > Fungi > Basidiomycota > Agaricomycetes > Boletales > Boletaceae > Xerocomellus > Xerocomellus dryophilus. Next base: position 14,353 of record JBBPKY010000403.1, read on the forward strand.
CTGTTCTTGATCGCTGTGCCGTTGGTACAACGAAAGGGGCCTTACTTCCGAGTATGTGATGTCGTTTCTTGGTTTCGATGGACTGATGATGATCTGGAATCCCGCAGAAACGCTTTGCCATGTGATGTATATATTCGCCAAGAGATCGATTTGTCATATAGGACGGGATATTTTTATGGCGTTCATTGTATGGTGGCAGGAGGTTGGTCGAATAAAATTAACTGGATCTGGAATCTAAACCATAGTTTTGGAGTTTTGTACTTGCCAGATTTGAGCCTCCCTTCAACGGTATCACCCGCCTGCATGCGCTGCATTACCTACGGGATTTCGAAATGCACACAAAGTCGTGAGCACATGGATGCCCGTGTGTGGGGGGGAGGAGAAGCACGGCTCCACCGACGACACCCGTAGAGTTCAGTGATAGTAGATTGCGAGTTCGGTGAAGCGGAGATTATTACGTAAATGGGATCAAGAAGTCGGCTGACGAGGTCCAGGCTGTTGCCCAACCTCACAATCCTTTCCTTGGTGACCGCTTCTGAAAAATACTAATGTTCGCGCCCACCGTAGCCTCTCTTTTACTCTTTTCTGCTTCGGCAGCCGTGAAAGCGTCACCGTGTGTCGCTTTCGACATCAGCTGGAATTTGCTGGCATTCGGTCTGGATGGCAAAGACTGGTTCGCTGGTACCCAAGACACTTGGTCCGGAAGTAAGCATGTCCGTCAACATACCTAATCCTTCCTTTGTTTGACCTGTTCCCTGCAGGTGGACAAGCCACAGACATTACTACCACTGGTCGGCCGTAGGGACGCGTGATACTTGTCATACATGACAGCTGACTCGTATTTTCAGGGCTTTCGATGGTACCAACACCACATGCTACCTCTCGCAGGTATGTGCGCCGTGTTGGCCACCCACAATAACCTTCCCTGTCTGAGGAACCTCCCAGTATACCAATGCCATCTACGTTCTCAATGGGGATTCTAGCAACCCATCGTCCCTCTACATTTACGATGCCACTGCTAAGTCATGGTCCACCCAAGCTGTCACACTTGGGTCCTTCGATACCACCTCTTTCGGTGCTATCCTGGACCATGATACCAACGTATTTTGTAATTGCCTTCCCTCTACATCTTGTTCACCTTCGAGACTAACAGAAGGCGATGTCAGACGCGCTCTCACAAGGAAACCTGTTCTCGCTGGATATGGGTTTACTCAAGGCAGCTAACAGCACACCACTCACATGGGTCAACGCTGAACAGTCCCCATACCCATCCAGCTATGAGCCCGTGATGGCCCTGGCTCAAAACCACATCCACTTCCTCGACGTCCCTGGCGTCCCTGCCGGATCTGCGGACATCTTCGTTATTCACTGTACGTGTTGTGGCCTCTATTGTGGCATTTCGACTCATCCTTGGGTTGTGTAATAGACTCTTACTTCCAGCCTGAACCCCAGGCTTATCCCCTTCCGGATGGTAGCGCATTCCCTGCTACGTACGGTCAGGCGACATCGTTCTTCCAGGCCAGCGATGTATGTGTTGAATTCTGAGTGTGCGTTGTCTTGATTAATATTGTTCCAGGTCCAACAGGAGTTTGCTTTCATCCCTCAAGACTCTTCCGCGGTTTACGTTATCAACGTCGAGGTAGGCTGCCCACCGCGTGATGCATGCTTTGTTACTCAAAGAGCATGCTTGGCAGTCCAACACTACCCAACAGCTCGCCGGCCCAACGGTTAAAGATTCCAAGGCTACTTACTTTGCCAGCATTAACTCCCTCATTCAACTCTCTAGCAACGGCACTGTCTCCTTTCTTCCCTACCAGGAGGGTGATACGTCCGTGAATGCGGCGGCTTCCTGGTCGATTGTGCAACCCCTCGCTTCTGCGGCACCTCCGTCCACTAGCAGCGTATCTGCTTCGGGCACTCAGACTGCTTCGGGTAGCGGCTCGACTGGTACGAGCTCTGGATCCAGTGGGGCGCTTGGTAGAAGCACAATCCATGTTGGACTCGCTCTTACTACCTTACTTGGAGCGATGGCCTACCTCCTGTGAGATGTTAGGTATCTCCTAAGGAAGTGCTTTGTTTGTGATACCATTTACGCACACATCGGACCGATCCATCCAGGATACGAGGATTTTCATGTTTGTTGCTTAATATACGCTGATTGGCTGGACTCTTTCCACTTGTTTGTTGCCCGATGTTCGAATTCGCGTGGTTTTGTCCGTGGTCTACTGTATTCACGATGGACGGTGGAGCTATCAGTGCACTGACATATTTTGTTGAGCTGGGGGAGGGGGGATTGCATGGGTTGTGCGTTCTCTGAATCCCTTCTGAAAAGAATCAGCTATGAACATATGTCGGTAGCCCCATCAGCGTTGATTGGAGACGTTCTGGGTGTTGAAAATGAAACCGTTGATCAAAATTGATCCGGGTATTTGATCGGAAGGGAATTCGGATGGTTGGTGGAACCCAGAATGGGATGAGAGCAATTCCTGCTTGGGCAACGTCTCGATAACTTCCGACTTGTCTGCCACCACCACCAACTTGTTGAACGGGTGGCAAGTTGTTTTGTTCCGACAATTTTGGTCTTCATTGGCTGCGCGCAAATCAAGTCCGTCGAACAAGCGCTCGAGCTCAGGGTCGGGATCAAACTCTTCCTCTCCCACTCCTCTACGCCGTCCACACTACTCACCATCGCCACTACGACCGCCATGTCTTTCAAGGAGAACTTCACACTATCCTCTCTTTCGCTAGGCTCCGAGGACTGGGATCGCTCAGAGGGCGAGATCAACCCCTCGAGCGTGAATGGACGGGCGAACTCAACGCCCCGGAACTCGGTGGTATTCCCTAGTGATGGCGTCGGGGATACGCCTGGGCGGAGTCTTGGTCGAGGCAAAGAGGGGAGATCGTTGAGCGAGTTGATGAGGTTGCATGCCGAAAAAGGGACGGACGTGACGTTTAATGCTGAGGAAGCCTCCCGGGTAGCGGATGTTCTCAAGCAATGGGTGAGTTTGACGCTATCATTCTCTGCACGTTCTTGCTCGTCTTCAGTCCATCCACCGATGTTCATGTTGATTTCGCGGCACTGCGCAGATAAACTCGGGGATGTCCCCATATGAAGGCGAAGACGACTTCTTCTCTCGCTCCCAGGATGACTCGTCGTTGAGGTCAAAGCGATCTTCAAGACCTCCGAGAGAGATGAATGGCAGACCGCGTGGGCAGAGCGAAACTCTAACCCTCCGGTCACCCAACTTGGATAGCTCAAGCTCATGACGGGTTGTCTCGTTCGGGATTGTGGTACTGTTACTGCCCGATTCTTTTCCATTAACACTGCCTTTACTTCTATCTCGTTGATGATGTCTTTCGAGATGTTTTGGCGATCTAGATTTTCATGACTGCTCACGACCTGCTACGATCGATCCTCACGACTAGCCCGCCTGTTTTAGTAGGCTTATTTTTATTCCTAGGAGACCAGCAATCCTATTTACGCACTGGAGCAATGCACTAATGAACTGATGGAGAATTGGCTACACCTACCACTATCATGGGATGGGTCATGCAAATTGACCCCATAGTGCAAACATTTTGATTATCATGCTGATTCCTCAACCAAACTGCTCCAGAAAAGAAAATAGTGTGGTGGACTGTTATGTAGCAAGGCATGAGCACAGCCACAGAGCATTGTCTTTGGCACAGCAGGGGGAAGTGGTGCAACCTTTCTCTTCTTCACACCACTTCCTCCCCTTGTGGCCTCTCTTCCTCAGAGCCAAGCTCTGATATGGTTTTTCATTCTTTCACTTGGCCATTGCAACTCGTGAAGCGCCCTTCACATTCATCAGTAAAACACTAGTTTTTACCCAGACCCACAGACTCACAGAATTTCCCTACTGTACAGACTATTCATTGTCAATTTGTTAACTAGTATCAGTACAGGTTAAACATGCATTAGTGGCTTGTGAAAAAGTGTGCTTAAGGGATAGCAAAAATGTACTAAAAAGTGTACCAAAAGTGTATCAAAAATATGGTCAAAAAATGTAGCAAAAATGTAATGAGAGAGTCTAGCAAAAGTGTACTAAAAATGCGGTCAAAAAGTGTAATAAAGGTGTAGTAAAACTGTGGTTAGAAGGTGTAGCCAAAGTGTAGTAAAAATGCAGTCAGAAAGTGTAGTCAAAGTGTAGTAAAAATGCGGTCAAAAAAGTGTAGCAAAACTGTAATGAAAATATGGTAAGAAAGTTAGCAAAATGGTAGTAAAAATGCGGTCAAAGAGTGTAGTAAATGTGTAGTAAGAAAGTGTAGCAAACATGTAGTAGAAATGCGGTCAAAAAGTGTAGCAAAAGTGTACTAGAATGACTTGGCCAAAAAAGGAATGTTTGATGACTAAGCAGTCCAGAAAGCGCCACACCATCATGTTCAACTTGTTCTTCCTCACCACCACCCCCCCCATCCCTTTGCTCTCTCTCTGTGCCTTTGCTCTCTGCTCTCTTGTCTTTCTCTCTGCACTCTGCACTCTGCACCCTGCACTCTGCACTCTATCTCTGCACTCTGCTCTGCCCTCTGCCCTCTGCTCTGCTCTCTGGTCTGCACTGTGGTCTGGTCTGATCTCTATCCTCTGCCCTGTGAGTCATATCTTTCTTGTTTTTTTCTCTTTGACTCACTATCATTCTTTTTCCCCCTCTTCCCTTTTCCTTTTTCCCTCTTTTCCTTTTCCTTTTGTATGTATGTATTGTATACTTGTACTTTGTGCTTGTACTGTAGTTGTATTAGATGTAATAAATTTGGTTTCTACCCCTATCTTGTGAGAGTGAAAATGCAAGGAAGAAATGAGTATGTTTACAAGTCTATACTAATTCTGTGCAGCTCTATACAGCTCTATACAGTTTTATAGGTGTGTATAGAGTGACAGAATTTTATGATGTACAAATCTGTACAGATAGTAACCTTGCTGTAGCTCTGTGAACTGTACAGCATTGTACAGAGCTGTACAGATCTGTCCAAGGGGGGTTGTTTTACTGATGTTCCTTAAATCTCCAGCTCCACCTGAGTTCGAGAACACCCCACCATGGCTGACCCCAACTTCAATGTGGCCCTGGACTGTGCTGGTCCTGACTTTGACATCATTCGCCACTGGCAGGGGCTGCAACTGGGCTACCAGGAAGATGACCAAGAAGTTATTGTGTGCCTATAACTGTCATATTTGTAGATTTCTCCAAGTCTAACTCTGGTCTTCCAGACCAACTCCGGTTCATTGCTGCAACTTTGGACCACTTCAGAGTTGGCTATGCTTCTATATTCATCTCTACATTTTTGTTTCTGACCTATTCTCCTTCAGTACTATATAGGGAAAGACACAGGTAAACCTGTGGATATCACAGCTCCAACCCCTATCCATACCCACCACTTATCCATATCCACCAACCCACAGGTCCCTGGTTTCATGGGTAATGCAAATGGATACATGGATATCAACCCACAGTGGGTTGACCCCAGAGTATGCCTATGTTGTTGGAGAAATTCTCGTCATGGATGTCGATGTACATATGTGATACAGAAAAGTATGTAGGTACTACTTGTCATGATCAATGGCATCCCATCCATCAGGAAGTATGTCATCTGTGTCTCCATTGACATTATCCATGATGGCAATCTTTTTGATGTCCACATCATTGATGAGGCCCATTGAGCTCCATGATCTGAGATAGAGCAGTGCCTGCACACTTTGACTTAATAAGTGATTACAAATGTGCGAGAGGACATTGTGGCCACAACTAACAAGGCACTCAACATCAACTAAAGTAGCTACATACATAGCAGGTCAATACTGGAGTGCTAAACAAATAAATGACTTACTTGGAATGCTCAGATAATCAATGGCCATATAAAAGAGATGTGGGAATGTAGTACGATTCTTGATCCACCATTCCAATGCATCCTTGATGTCCTTAATGTCAGCAGTAAGGTAAGCATCAAGTTCGTCATTTGTGAGCTTTGCCAGGCACAGAAGGCTGTTGAACACATTGTTCAACACCTGTTGCCTCTCTGGAATCATGGCTGCTGTGTCATTCATGATGTCAGTGGGGCTTGGCATGGAATAGGAGTGGTATGAGTTCTCATAGACATCCACCACAAGTTGTCTCACTGTTGCAATCCAATTTGTGGGCCATACAGTGGTCTTGAAGTACTGGAGTTTGTTTTGAGGGTGCAGAACTGTGCAGAGTTGTCAGGTGCTTGAGCGTTATGTAGCTTGTGAGTCATGCATACATACCGATGGCAATTCAATACATGTCAGATGAGTTGGTAAGTGAGTAGTAATGATTCAGTGTCTTTTTGGCGAGTTTAAGGGAAGCATGGATGGTGGGGTTGAGTGATTTGCTGTCTAGCATTCCATTTGTGAATGCCTTGTCTATATAGTCCATTACTGGGATACTCATAGTGAGGTTAGGTGTTGAGCATGAAAGAACACTGTTGCATCCTTCAGAACCTAAGGCATGATATTAATAAGCTGAAATCCTGTGCAGTGCATGCTCACCTTGAGGACATCACACAGCTGCCTTAACAGCTCCTATTCTTCATCATCCAGTGCATATCAACTCACTCCCAGCTTATGCTTGTCAGTAATCCCATTGATTCCAGCCCAGTATCTCAGCACAAAGTCTAACATGTCAAACATTGAGTTCCAGTGTGTTGCCACATTTTGTGACAGAGTTCTGACACTCATTCCCAACTCCTCCACAGTTGCTTTCCAGGCTGGTAGCAACTTCGTATTTGAATGTATGATTTTGAAAGCCAATTTGTGAATCTACAAGCAACTGGCATCAAAGAAGGTAAGTCGCATTACAAAAGAGGTTTTCAACTAACCTTTGTGAGCATTAGTTGGAGCAGCTCAAGATACACATCCAGTTCTGTGCGCTCGTCCTCCATCAATGCTTCAAGTTCATTGACCCATCCTTTGGTACCATCATCCATCACATCCAGATCCTCGCCACCCTCAGATCTCATCTGATAGGCATCAAGCCTTGTTTGCAGCTCCTCGATGTTAGATTCATTCCTAAGCTTCTTCAATTCACCATTCAAGCTCTCCCAGCCCCCATTACCCTTTTTCTTTGTTAAGTCAAATGCTTGGATTAATGTTTTTGCTACCAAATTGATGACATGTAGGAAACAGCGCATTTGAGCTGCTTTACTGCCAAAGTATGCCAGACAATCGGCTAACTCATCTGTCATCGTGTCATTTGATGACATGTTGTCTGCTGTAATACTCAAGATCTATGGCTGAGCATCAGGTAAGTTCGTGATTGTATTTTTTTGATCTAGACACCTTATTCAATATTCCAAACTTGGTCAAGATGTTTGCAAACATCTCTGCCATGTTTGCACTAGTGTGGGACTAATATAGATGGTGTTTCAATAAGGTATGTCATTCATGATGTTATCGTAACCAAGATATACTGTGGCCAGCTCAACCATGTCTAGGACCATGGCAAGTGGTTTGCCCTCATGCACAAGATGCACTGTCATGGCTATGAATGCCATGTGGTTAGGTGATGTCCATGTGTTGGTGGCAAAACTGAGCTCGCTGTCATACTCCTGGTACATACATGCAGTGTTATTTTCACTCAATAATACAGCACAACATCACTCACCTGTAACATCTTAGCAATCTGCTTCTGTATGTTGGTGAAAACAAGCCAGACATTATGCAAGACTGTTTTCGGGTGTGGTAAGTGATATTCCGGTCTCCCTGTCTTCATTAAACTTTGAAAGCCCCGGTCGCTAACAATTTCAAATGGACACAGGTCCTCTGAGACCCAGCAGACAATCTCTGCTCTGGATATCAACATGATCAATCGACACCAATGATTGTATTCACATAGAAGTACACACCGCATCTTGGATTGAGTATGCTGTCTGTGCATGTAAGTAATACATGCCTTTCCCTTTTGCTCGAAGGCAACTGATATTGTTCCATTTTCAGCGTGATTTTTGATAGCTCCCCATGCTGTTTCAAGGTCCTTTGCATCACTAATTTGATTCAACACAGTTTTGCCCTAGCACGAGTGCATGTGCTTTTGCATGTTACCTGTTGACACCTTGTTGCCCTTGTCGAGGTAACATTGGACCTTGTGTTTACAGCCTTTTGCAAGGCACTTGAAAACATGGCTTCGCTGACTGTCAATATACTCAATATTGGGAACTGGACTGAAAAATACATATATGGGTGAGTTCCACTCCTTCATCATCCGTTCTGTGTGCAATCCATCAGTCTCATGAACTCTGAACATGTTGAATCCTTATAAAGCTTGCAATCTGAGTCTTCTTCAACCTCGTTGTAGAGCGCGGTGCATCTCTACGGTTATATCCACCTTTTTTTTATATTTTTGGATGCTACTTATTCTCGTGTTTACCTTTTCCCGAGCGTGTTGTTACTTAGACCACCGCTAGACCGGTACTAGACCGATACTTCGACTAGTTCGCGTTAGCCCGGTCAAGATCTACCTATTGGCATGTTGGTTTCATTTACCTTTCATTTATTTGACTAGACTTCACCTTATCTCCATCCTATTTTTTCACTTTGCATCGATCATTTCTAGCTTTCTATTTT
>JBBPKY010000404.1:0-22905 GCA_038089495.1 Xerocomellus dryophilus
CCCATTTCTTATTCTACCAATATTAAGATCTATCACGCATAGCTCGCGAACGTATACGACTACGCTTGTATCCGTGTTGCTCTCCAGGAGAACATTACCGATATCCTCGTGGATTACCCCAAGGGAATCCATGTTAACGAGCTCTCCAAGATTGTGGACATCGATGCAAAGAAGCTCGCGCGCCTGTTACGTCTTCTGGCCACCAGAGGTTGCTACAACGAAGGTCGGTCGTTTCGAATGTTGGACGAAGGATCCGACACTCATTCGGGGTTTTAGTGGAAGCGGACACCTTTGCAAACAACCGCCTCTCTCTGATTCTCCACAATGAGAACCCAGTCCGTCAGTTGGTCGGCCTTCATGTCGAGGCGGCCGCAAAGGGTTCCGCTGTGTTGTATGAAACCTTGAAGAATTCAAAGACAGCATATTCTGAAGACCCTGACCATGCCCCTGTTATGTATGCGAACAATAAGGAGGGTATCACTGGCACGTTCTTTAACTGGATGAGACAAGATGTGAGGAAGTGTTCGGTTCACGTACGATGAATCCATCTCATATTGTGTTGCAGGATGCTTGGAGAGAGGTGCGTGGCGTGGTGCATCGATACGTCTAGGATCCAATAATGTATGTAGAATTATCAACGCGCTATGAGAGGACTCAACGGTTTCATGGGTTCTCCCGCATTGCTGGCCCGTGCGTACCACTGTCGGTGTGAGTTGTAGTACTCACCTAAGCTCTCATTCAGAGTTCCCGTTCGAGAAATATTCTACTGTCGTCGACGTCGGTGGAGGTATCGGTGCTTTCTCCCTTCCTCTCGCGAAAACGCACAAACATCTTAAGATCACCATCCACGATTTACCAGAAGTACTCGTCCAGACCCGAGGCGTGAGCGCTCTCTTTTCATGAATCCAGCGCAGTAGTCTAATCTTGAGCCAGGTTTGGGAAAGGGATTGTCCCGAGGCAATCCAGCGACACCGGATCGAGTTCGCCGAGCTCAACTTCTTCACCCAGGTTCCCGTCAAGGACAAAGATGTCTACTACGTGAGTCTAAATCCATCTTGCCAACGCCGGCCTCTCGTGATGACTGACGGGAATGTCCCTCGGATAGCTACGCAACATCATCCACGACTGGCCCGATCACGAAGCGGCGCTCATCCTGCGTAACGTCCGTCAAGCATTAGGACCCCACAGCCGCGTCCTCATCCGTGAGTTGAAACTATTCGGTGTCACGCCGTCGAGCTCACGCCCCAACACAGACGACTACGTTCTTCGCGAACTCGATCGTAAACAGGCCGAGGCCGAGGCTGCGTCCCTTGGTACTGTCGTGGTCTGTATTTCCTAGTTCGATTCGACTTGACCGAGCTTCTGAGCGCTCCCTCTCCTTATTCACAGGCCCCTGAACCCCTGCTTCCCAACTTCGGTGTTGGCAACATCCGTATGTACCGACAGGATCTGACGATGTTGATCTTGCACAACAGCAAGGAGCGCACGCTGCAGAATTCATTGGAACTTTCGTAAGTCGAGTGGTTGAACGACTAGCCTTGCAGTGCTCTTACACCGGACCTCCACAGGGTCGCAGCTGGCCTGAAGCTCGAGAAGGTCTGGGACCTCGTAGGGACGTGCGTCCTGGAATTCTCGGCTGCGTGATAGACAGGAGAAAATAAAAGAATGTATATTATGGCTTACTGGAGCGGCACTTACTATGTTATAAGCTATGTGCCCATCCACATGTCGGGTGTGCACAGGAGAATTCAAGATCCTGTGCAAGGCCCATCACCAAATTTCCCCGACGACAGTATACTCACAACCACCGTCGACAGTAGGTACTCCGTTGAACCATTGGCGGGAACATATCCGAATAAGCAAAACTGCTGTTCGTGTGCCACTGGCACTGTCGATGATTCTTCATCGAAACGACACCTGTCTATATGTTTCACCATGTCAAATATACCACGACAAGCAAGTTATTTTGTATCGCACAATACAGACTACTACATAGCGGCCGGGGTTCGGTGCCCTCTACTCGCACGGTCATGATCATCCCGTCCAACCTAATTAGTTTCCCCGCGTTCCTACGTTTCAGGCACGCGTCCTCGACTTCACCGTTCGTCTTAGTAGTCCGTATAGAGCGTGGTCCAGTTCCGTCGCTGCGTGTCTTAGTGTTTCCCCCCGTCGGCCACGTCAGGCAAGACACAATTTAGGTCGTTCATCTCTCGGAATTGATGTCTGGCATTTCATATTTTGGCGTTCTTCAACGAGGCCGTGTCAGTGGGCACAAACTGTTACGGCGTTACCCGCAAAGTACAGAGCCTCAACCCCAGGCACCCCGGAAAAACTCCGAAACGTCGGGTTGCGCGTCTTGCAGATGTGGCGCCACGATATGTACGTCGATTTTCATCTGGCAGTAGATTCCATGACTATCTACGATTTCCCATTGCGCTTGTGTCGACGACAGATCCGATCGCGTTCGTGACAGCTCTCAATTCAGGAGGGGACATGAGGTAAGGCGGCTTGTTTTCTCTCGCTGGACCAATCACACCCCACGATTCACTGAGGGTATGTTCACCTCGCGCTACATTTTAATAAGCTATGGCAGATCAATCCGTTGCAACAGCAACAGAAACAGCTGTATCCACCATATATGCATCTTATCGTCCTTCCTACGGCTCATAATATGGCTGTCGGTACGAGAGTCACATCTTTGACAGGGCCTCATTTCTGTCTCGGTTCCTATCTCTGAGATGGTGATAGCTGTACCCGCAGGCAGAATGTCAGTACCTACGTGTCAGGCACATTCCACCTTTGCCGTTCAAGTGACTTGCTGGTGTCTTTGCCTCGAATCACACATTGGTGTGCCCTCGAAGTCTGTCTCCCCCCTCCATTTCGGACCACTGCCCAGCTGAGAGCAGCCGAGTTCCCTGGCCCTGCACTCCTCTGCCTCGACCTGCTGATCGCTCTCTTCGTTGTCAATGCATTTCCTAGTAATCTGTCCAAAGCGAACGAGTGTGATTGAAAGAGGAGATGAGGGCAAAGGTGTCGTTTGCACAGCAACGTACATGGGTTTTTCCCATTGCCCTCGTTCCACGTTCCTGTTCTCTGCCACTCTCAAAACGCTCATGCCTTCCACAGGGGACCCCAATGGTGCTACTGGAGGATGGCGTTCCCCCCATGAAGACCTAGTGCAGAAGCCTAACTGCTCAACCGTTCGTCAGCAAGGTCGACCGACATGATTAGTAGCATGATTCCTCACTGCGAGTATTCCCCCCGAGCTATTGTTTGTAGTATTTAGTGAAACAGCAATGCACATCCCTAGGGGTTATTTGTCGTTATTTGTGTGTGGTTTGCCATTGTGCTCGTTGTTGTTGCTCTTGTTCTGCGAGGACGGCCAAAGCGACGAGCTGCATCTTGTTCTCTCCCACAACGTTCCCTTCCCGTTCTCAAACTATTCTTCAGACCTACAACCTTTTCTTGCATTTTTATCTTCTATTGGACGATGTTGATGAATCAGATCCTCGACTCGTCCAACCCGTTGCGCGACCCTGTCGAACGCTCCCACCCGCTCAAACGTTCCGCCTCTGTCGCATCTCTCCCAACACCTCCACGTACTCATCACAAACGATCACGATCGCGCGCGCGCTCCTCTGTGTCTCACCATGATTCCGACGGCAGTGGCAGCGCCTCAGAACTGGACGACGTCCTCGGTGGTGCTTACGCCCAGCGCATCAAGCGGCTCAAAACGATTCGCAATAGCAAGAGCGTGAGCGACGAGTATGACCTCTCCGAAGACGAGAGTCCAGATCGCAAAAGGCGTCGCACGCTTGGGGTCCTCCCCGGTCACGACGAAGACGAGGAGGACGAAAACGTGTTTTGGACTGGTCGGGTTGGTTCGTCTCATGGGGAGAAGCCGGAAAAGAAGGCGGTGCAGGCGGACAAGACGGAGGAGAGCTCGCCGTCGCCTGCAATGCTCCGCTATCGTGCAAAGGCCCCCGTATCGCCGCCACCATCGAGAAGGCAGCCGTTAATCCAGCCTGCACGCGCTGCCTCCGTGGAACGCGAAGATTCGGGTTCTGTTGCTCCTGTTACTCCGCCATGCAGACTGTTCCTTCGTCCCTCATCGCCCTTGACTGCCGACGCGTTCAAAACTCCCACGAAACCGAAGGCCACCAAAATTTGGCCCAGGCGTGATTCTCCAAACAACCCCTTCCTCATCGAATCAAGTGAAAAGGTCAAGTCTCGCACGGAATGGGACAGTAGCGACGATGAAGAGGTCGTCGGCGAAGCCCGGGTACACGAAGGAACGCCCACTCCCACGTTTGAAGAAAAGCCGACGATCACATACGTCTTGTGAGTACCACGCATATATGCACGTATAGTCACTTTTTATTCAACGATCTTCCAGCCGTGGGCAAAAGGCAACTTTCCACAACCCCCTCTACGGACTCGCTCCCGAGGTCATCGCAGCGTCTAAATTACCCGTCGACCACCCTGATTACGAAGCTGCCGAAGCTTGTCCTCCAAAAAGATTGTTCTCTGCCGGAAAGCGAAAGTCTCGGGATCGCAGTCGCGAGAGCACCTCCACCGAGGGCGTCAAACGTGCTAAAGTCCAACGCGACGAGACCCCGGAAGGTGAACAAAGTGGTACCAAGACCGAGTCTCACAAGAAGCTTTCTCATGCAGATAGTGCCGAGACGGAGACTGTCCCATCCAAACCTGCCTGCGAGCCTTCTTCGCGCCGTGTCGACAATGAGGAGCCGCAAAGTGCTCGCGAGGAGCGCGAGCGCAGAGAGACGGCGGCTAAAACTCGCCTAGCTTCCAGAGATGGTCTCCGCGCCGGAGCTATCTTTACGGAACGGGACGAACCTGCACGCCGGGCCATGGGTCCTCTTCGGAGCTCATAGACTTCGGATGTTTCGAGCACCCCCTCCACCCTTTTCATCTCTACATCTTAGGTTGCGCCCCATCCATTCATTCTTGTTTATATGCGCCTTTCTTGTTTGTCGTTCTTGCGATACGTCAATATAGTTTTGCACACCTCTCGATGATGCTCGTTCTCGCCCGTACTACCCTTCCACCTCTTGCGATGCCCCCTATGCTTCCACACGCTCTACCTCATGCGACACCATGCCTACCCACGCATCAACATATTCATCTAGCCCATCTGTTCCATTTTCCCTTCTTCCATACTCGCAATTACACGAGCAAGTATTTACACGATAGGGTAATTCAATGAGCCATCGCACTCGCTCGTTTACTCACATTTGCTCTATCAATAATAGAGTTCAATGCATGTATGTATGAGCACTGAAGTCGGCCGAGGCTCGGTCATGTTGGAACGGCTGGTTGGAAGGACAAAGCTGCTTGTCAGGCACTCGTGGAAGTTGTTACCGAGGGTACCGAGGCAATCTATGAGTCTCCAGTCACACGTAGGGTTCGGGGTGGGGTGCGGCTGTTAGCCTTTGCCAGCGTGCCTCCCGCAATGGATTTCATCTCGGTTGAACACATAGACATGTGTTGTCAGACGACATGTACAGGCGAGCTGAGGCTCGAGGGCGACTCGTCGGCTCCCCCTTCGTCCATGCCCTCGTACCTGACGTCGATCATGATACACGATAGATAGATATGTGGTATCGATGAACTCATCACGACCTCACCGCAGAACGCCGGCGACATCCAACTGATCCTGATCCGCCGTCGAAAAAAATTATTCGCAGTAAACGTGCGTTCATGTAATATATATAGGTACGCAAAACATGGGCAGATCTACCAGGACCTCCGATGATATCAACATTGAATAAAAAAAGGGCATAGGATAGATGATGTTTATTTATTTTTCTCCCATTTTCGCAATTATGATCGTTCGTTTGGGGGTTCCGGGTTGAGGGGGCGTCGCATGAACGTGGACGGGGCGGAACGGGAATGGAATCATGATGTGAGTTGGGCAAAGGGGGAAGGGGGGATTTCAGATGGGAAGCGACAAGGATGGAGACGGTGATGTGGATCTGGCCGTGAGCGCGAAACGGGGTCGTGTGTACTCATGCACTTCGGCGTGTGCGTTTCTCCTCGAGCTCGGCGGCGAGCACAGCGTCTGGGTCACGTCCTGCCACTTCAGGAAGGAGAAGCGTGAAGCCTGTGCATGCCGCAATCAGTATATGGGACCACACGACCGCAAAACGTGGGTCGCGACTGGCTTACTCACCCGCTCCGAGTATACAGCATGCGAAAAAGACTGTTAAAAAAACCATGTGAACAAACTGATCAGAGCACGCGCCCACAAATGGCGTGAGAGCGCGGGGTACTTACTCCAAAGTACGGCGGGCGTCCCGATGGAAGACGTGAGTGTGTTAAACACGAGCGCAGAGATGATTGCGCCGGCTTTCCCACACGCAGCGGACATACCGTGTGCAAAGGCACGATATTTCGTAGGGAAGACTTCGGCCGGGTAACACTGCGGTGCCGTTCCCCTCAGCGCTAATCAGACGCGAAGGAGCCGAAATCAACTTACGTATGTCGTCCTGGCATTGTGCAAGGCAATGTGAGTGGATACAATGACGTGAAATGGATCAAATCGACTCACGAATTAGCTCCAAAGTTGAAGAAGAACTGGATGGGGTTAGTGCAGGTTTGGAGTATGAAATGCCTAGACACACCTGCAGGAATGCGAAGCAGACGATGAACGATGCGTTATCGAACGTGGTGAACTTGCCTGCCAAGATACCCACTAGCGATAGTGCGCTTCAGAGGAGGTCACAGCAAGCGGGCGAGAAAAGACTTACAGAATAACGCGGCCATGAGGAATCCCTGGATTTGGATTACCTTACGGCCGAGCTTCTCGATAGTCAACAATGTGGCATAGTAACCTGACCACAAAACCCGTTTCAATCAAAAATCAGACTAATAACTAGAGCCAAAACACCTACCAGGTACGAATCCAAGCGCGGTGATGATGATGTTTCCAGTGGAAATTTTGAAAAGTTTCTCCCATGCCGTTCCCGTCGTGCCAGCATATCCGATCTGCTGAAGCACGACATTCTGGTTGAGGTTGATGCCATAGAACCTACGATCGAGTAGTTGATGAACCCATTCTCCACTTTCACGGAAACGAAAACTCACGCGATGTCCAGCAGGAACCAACAGGCACAGGTTCCAATCAGAATTTTGGCATGACGCCATTCAGAGATGTATTCCAGGAATTCTGATGACGCGTGAGCCGTCGATCATGTGAGCAAGGAATCTGATTACCTTTGAAATGGGCTTTCTTCGCGACTTGAGCTTCGTCATCAGCGTCCGACGAGCTGGCTGAGAGCTGTTTTTCTTTCAGATTATCGCTGTCTGCACTTGTCTTTTGTGCCTCCGTATAACGCTTCGACTCGGGGAGCGTCAAACGTTGGTATAGCGTGCCAAAAGCAGGCAAAAGCGAGAGACCAATGCAGATTCTCCATACTGAAAGATGGACATGAGCTCAACGCTGGCTCATAGCTGAAGCGCAGTAAACACCACCCACCTCCATCGACCTTAGATGTCTCATCCAAGTCATTCATGACATGCTTGTAGCACGCCAGAACGATGATCACAACCAAGCTTCCAACCAAGCTCCCCCAACCCTGGTTGGCAAAAATGTACATTAGGAGAGTGCCTCGTTTGCGGATCGAGGCCCTATCACTGGTGACCGAAGCGGACATAGGGTAGTCCCCTCCAACACCCACGCCGAGGAGAATGCGGAATATGGATAGGTAGATCAGAGACCCATTCGGGGAAAGATCATCTTCGGAGGAAATTCATTTTCATGCTTCGAAGGACACGCAGTGGACGTACTGGTTGGGCACGAGATACACAGGATGGTTGCTATTATGATCAATATTAATTCTTTCCCATCTTGGGTAGGTCAGCAAGTCATTGAACCGGGAAGACGGAACGAGTGCTCACAAACAGCTTTGCGACCCAAGGCGTCCGCAAGATATCCTAGATGAAATTATTCTAACTGCGCAGGAAGGAGCACATACAGTCTGTGTGCCTACCGAAACCAAATTGACCGATTACACTGCCGATGTTCGCTGAAGCCTTCAACAGACCTGAGAGATCATTGGGAAGGCTATTTCCGCCATACAACCTATATTGCAGCATGGTTGCGACAGGCTAAAACGAAAGACAAAACTGAACAACTGCAGGTTAGTTGTAGGGAATCATACTTACGTTAATAATGAACAAGTCATAGGCTGATTCAAGCTCGGTGAACGGATATCGAAACATGAAAAGGTGGCAGACAAACCGTCCAGGAAGAATCCAACCTGCAGAAGCGAGAAATATTGTCAGAAGCCTTATCGGCATAGAAAGTAGGGAGCGTCATTCACCCCAGTGATGGCCAACAACTTGATCTCTGCGCGGGTCAGAATGAACGGAGGCTTGTTGTTTGCATCTTGCTCGTAAACCTCGAGAGACGATTCAGGATTTTGGCCGGCAGGATTGGACATGGCGGCTGTTTGGAAAGAAAATGAAGGAGACGACAGAGGGTTGGAGAAGTAACGAGTTAGCCATCTGAAGGGCAATATATATATCCGCTGGTGGAGTATCTTGATGGGCGTCGGGCCAGGTCCAGGTATTACGTATTACCATAACAGCCTGACCGCGGCTACCAAGTTCGCCCAAATCAGCCAACCCGAAAGGGTCAAGTGCTGATGGAAGAACGTTCGCCACCGCATGCGGTCAGGTCGCCCCATGGGACCTAAAGCTGGCTAGAACGTCACCGTGTCCCGGTGATCGCTATGGTGAAAGCGAGGGAAGCAAATCCACGGTTCCACGCCACCAGCAACGATTATTGGTCTGGACTACGGAGGTCCACATGCAACATGTTGCCAAGCGATCATATCCAAAAGTGCCATATGTCAGTGTCTGGCAGCCAGACATGATTCGTCGCCAACTATAAGTATACCTAGTTAGAACTGTTTTCAAGCGTATCTGACAAACTGTATCAAGTTCACGTTTTAACGTCACCATGGGACTCCGTTTCGACGTGGACCTATGGAGCGGGGCCACGTGGCGAACGTTCCCTACCACGCATGACGAAGGATACCTCCCATCTTACTTCGTTCACTCCTTCTGGTCTGTGATGAGACTGATTAAAGTAGCGTTATCCACTGCAATTTATCAATAACCCTACGCCCGGCTTGGTCCATTTTCATTCCTGTACCCAATCCGAGAATTCGCGCGTCAGGCATGATAAGGACAGGGTCAGTGATTCGTTCGGTTCGTGACATGGCCAGCGATGATAGATATCAAGCTCGCAACGGGAACGGTTCCCTCGATCCACAAATAACACAGCCTCGATCGGAAACCCACCGTGCCGAGGACTATAAATTCTGTCGGAAATTCGCAAGATAACTAGTAACTTAGTGTATAGCAAGGCGTTGGCATACCCAAATGGAGATCAGTAATGTAATAAAATGCTTTTCTTGAAATCACACTTTCAATAACATCTAGTGCCTGGTTGCAATAGTCGGATAGATTTTCCGACTCATCGCCTCGACAATTCCGAGTGCGCCGCCTCAATTGTGTGGGGGAAGGACCTGGAATTCAAAGATGCTCCACGCGTTCCCGCTAGCTGACCGATCCTCCGTGGGGAGACAAATTCGCATTGCAGATCGTTGGTGTATGTAAGTCCGAAAGGAATACATACGATCTGGGCCCGAGGTGGCCGGCGGAATCTACACCGGCGCGGGACGGATCAATCCATTCGTCCGGCGCGGACACCCTTTCTGTCCGCTGATGAGCCCCTTTTTTTTTTGGCCCTCGAGTCTCGACGCTCCAAAGAACGTGTTCCGCCCAGCTGTTGGCATCATTTGACGAGACAAATTGCAAGATTGCTTAGCGACGCGGATCGATTAGGATGGCTACGGCTCCAATCGCTATGCATCACGACTCGTCGAGGTCGACTAGCTGTCGGAGACGGCCATACCTGGTGGAGAGACAAACTGCAACTTGGTTGTTTATCGATTGGCATGGCCCTGCGGACGAAGCTCTAGTGCGTCTTTCTTTAGAGCGATTGCCTCTTTGAGATCGCTCATCGCGCCAGTTAATGGTTGGAACTCGAGTGCTCTGTCCAACTTCCAAGATGATGGCTTCCTCAAGGTCTCCCAGCAGCCCCCATCGAGCAACAACACATAGCACACGCTTGCTCAATGGCATGAATATCCCATGGACAAAGTGCTGGTGCATAATGCATACTGGTTCACAGTTACGGCCTTTTGGAGGTGATGGATTCCACCCCCCTACTTGAACCTGGTGAGGTAGAAACCTCCCCGTAGAATGGAGCCAGGAGGCCACGGTGGGGATATTCCAGAGAATCCTCGCGAAAACTTTACATGCCGATAGAAGTTGTTTGACCTTCAAGTTGCAGACAAGTGCCAATACCCGTAGTATCACGCCTGTTTTATTCACGACCCGCCCTCCGTGCTCACTCAATTGACCTCTTCTGCTAAGTTCTGCAGTTGGACAAGTTCTGTCCCACGGAGGTCACTCGACTGCAGGGTCCTACGTGTCGCCACACTCACCGTCTATCTCACGAAGCTCATGCGGCCGTTGCAAAGCGAGACGTTCCTTGTTGGGGATATCCCATTTCCACATTGTCTGCTTATTTGAGCCGCAGTAAGTAAGTTGTCATAGATGGGAACCATTCCAACTGAGAAAAGATTGCATAGCGGTCATGTCGAAGAGGGTGCACGAAACCACGAGCATGCGGGTTAATCGACGTGGGATCCAGGTTGGTGGAACCAGGATATGTACATGGCGACCGCGTGGACAGCACATGCCTTCACGTTCTAGGCCTCCAAAACAGCCACTTACGCACGTGAAGCCTGCACTTCGCACAACGTTGAAAATCTCAGTTACTCACAATATGTTTATTGCTAGGTAGATCTCCCCACGCACTGTCGGTTTCCGAATATCACATCGAATAGAAAGGACGACCCTTGGGAGGTTTCAGGATACTAATCAACATACTTGCACACCTTGATAATACACATCGATCTCTTGCAGGTCGAGGACGTTAACTAGTATTCTTCGCGTTCTTCGATGCCTGGGTTCGCAGGTTTCAAAGGTAGACCGCACTATTACCTATGTTCTCCAAGGGGCAGCATTGGCTTCTATCTTGGAGAATTTCGTGCGCGTTCTCTTGGTGCGACAAATGTTGGGAGGCATCTTTAGATTACCCGCGGTATCCACGCTAACGCCAGAGCTTATCAGGCAATGCTGTCATTCCTCCCCCTGTCATGAATTAAGCCTACACTGGCCGCGGTTTCCGCTCACTTTCTTCCCCCTTTTCCTCCAACGTTGTGCTTCTCTATTCTGGGTATGGTTCTTCCGCGTCTTTCATGGTGTATCTGGCGACCTAGGACCTTTATACTAGTCCCCATCGGAGGGTCGTGTGTCCTCGCTGCGGTGCGGGCCTGACGCCGGCTACCGCGCTCCAAGTTTCCATTCCTTCGGGTGTGTTGTACAATGTGAACGAAGTCTATCAACCGTTATGCTCTATGGTAATACACCCATTGATGAAACCTTATACCTACAACATCTTGCGCATGCTCCTAAAGCCTTGCCCTCGCCCTCGCCTCCGCATACGACTCCCCCACCCCCGCGCTGCCACTAGCACTTCTTATGAGTGAGAATACATTTTGTTGACGCTCCGCCCAAACCAGGAGGTCGTTGATGAATGAATCGATCTCCTCTTCCGTGTTTGATACGTGGATGCTCATGCGGATTCTGGGTCTCTTCACGACTGGACGGGTCAGCGGCGAGACCGCGTGCCCCCTTTGCAGCAGGTAGTCCGCCAGGCTTCTCGCGCGAGACGTGAACACTGGAATGATCGGGGAGCACAAGCCACGATCAGACGCCGCAGCCGTCGCATCGGGCTTGTCCAGTGCAAGGATCGTCTCAGGAACGTTCTTCAGGGAGATAAATAGCATCTCTCGTGCGTAACGAGATAGGCGATTCAAGCCTTGCCGAAGCTTTCAAGGATTGATCGATGATCGAAATTGAAGCGCCTGGTTAGTGACTGCATACAACGGGACGAATCAAGCATACCTCTTGGCCATGGGCGCTCGCGACGACACTGAGGCATGCTTCAAGCGCGTAAATGTCGGTGTACGGCATCGCCGTTGAAAACATGACACTCTTTGCGAAATTAATCAAGTAATCCCTTACGATCGGCGAGGTCAACACGACAGCTGTGAAACAAGACCAACATCATGATCGGTTTCTTAAATTCATATTCCAAAGACGAGCAGCACACACCTCCGTGAAATCCCCACCCTTTGCCGAACGTATGGATTTTGGTATGAACACGATCGTTCAAACCTAGATGCGAGACATACCCAGTCCCATTTGGCCCGCATATTCCCGATGTGTGAGCCTCGTCCACAACAATGTGCGCGTGTCCGGCGGGCACAAGAGTCTCCACGATTTTCACGATCTCTGTTAAAGGACAGAAATCGCCCTCCATGCTGTACAGACTTTCCAGTAGAACAAAAACAGTGGAGGTCCCCCGAATAATCTGAGGATGTTTCTGTAAGACGTCGAGGAGACATTCCTCGAAGGAAGCGACCGAGTTGTGGGTAAAGCGGTAGGAGGTGTGGGATGATAGACGCATGCCCTCTCGGGAAGACATATGAATCAATTCATCGTAGATGATGATGTCACGTTTCTGCGGGACATTAGCAACAAATGCCAAGTTGGCAGTGAAGCCGGAACTGAAGAACAAAACGGACGGGGCTCCGAAGAAATCCTTGAACGCGCTCTCGAGTGCATTGAACTCCGAAGAGTTCCCCGTCGCAAGACGGGAACCAGTGGATCCAAACAAACGAGCCGGAGCCGCTGCTTGCACTCTGCGCAAGAAGAGGTTTCTAACGGAGTGATCGGTGGATAGCGATAGGTAGTTGTTTGAGAAGAAATCGGGAGCACAAGACGGGAGAGGCTCGTCGAGACGGAATATTGTCATCCCCTCCTTGACTCGATTGGCGATAGCCTGCTGAAGAGAATCATGCAAAGCCGAAGGTAGGGACATGATAGGTGAGGAGAGGTGGTTACTCACAACTCGCCCTTTATGCTCGAGAACGAGTGACAAAGTTCAGCAACCATACGTGGTTCGTCCAAGTATAACATTCCCCCGAAACGTGTCGCATTGTTCGTGGTCCTTAACAACTACATATCGAGAAGTCAGTAAAGTCTTGAACGCTTGAACAACGAGTGGTGCGATTCGCTAGAGACACTATTACTCACTGTATACGATCAAAAGACTCAGATCTAAACCCAGATTGACCCAGCTCATTGGACGCGAGCGTGAAACAAACCAGAAGTCTTCGGAACCTGGAACTCCACAGGCCGCGCCAGTAACCCATTTGGCTCAGTTGAACTCGCGTTCCTCAAAAGTGGAAGGCGGGTTTTCCTGAAGAGTTCCTTATGATGGGATTCGCACTCTTTGATGATTGCCGATCTAGTGCGCCAGGGCACCCCGCGCCGTGGGATGAGAACCGGCGGACGGATTGCTGCAAAGACGTGACAAATCCATCTACATCCGGTAAACAACGAGGATACTAACGTTGGTTTTATAGACGTTTTTGATACTTGATGCAACGTCAAGCTGAAATTAACCAGCGGCGTTGCATGCAAGGACACACAACACGTGGCATTTTCACACTAAACGAAGTGTGTAACTTGAATGGATGAGTTGAATGCTTTGTTCTGATACGATTTTGCGTACATTCACATCCGGCGTGGTCATATTCCTAGTGGCTATTTGTCCGGACATCGAACCGTATGTAAACTACAACCCTCCCCGCGATTCGATGGTTGAACACAGACGGAAGACCACAAGCCTCAACTGGAATCCGTGCAACGGCCCCAGTTCGACCCAGGCACTATTTCCCAGCTATTATGAGGGTGGTCATCTTTCACGGAAATGTAATGGCTACACCAAGTTCGGCGCAAACTCGAGGCGAGCATCTGGGCCGGCCTCGCACAGATCCTCCGCAAATCGTCAGGGTGGTGTCGCCTGATTAACAAAACTAGACAGTGTCATAGTACGTTCAGCTTCGGGCATGTGCGGACTTTGCGTAATCCAATAAACGGTAGCCTTGGCTGAACAGGTCTCCGCCATTTCCGTCGAGGGCCTGGGTCCATTACCTGTCGGGGGACTCGAACGCTTGGCACGATAATGAAATACTCGAGCAGATGAATGCCTCCAGAATCCAGATGCCGGCGATCAACACGAGGCGCGGAGTTTCTTGAACCCAGCCACGAAAACGAAGTCATGTGGGACGTAAAACGGGCATTGGCCGCATTGCCCTACCTACGTACCCCGTTCCATGATGCGCTTTCGACAAGAATCCTTTGGCCGTGCCACTACCGGGGAGGCCGTCACATAAAGCCATGCCCCATTGATAGTAGATCATTATAATGGAAGGTGAGTCTCCAGGGGCGAAGCACAAGTATAGGAAGGATGGAAACACAGAGATAATGATCCCTCCCGAAAAGTTCCGTGATTACTGAGTAGAATTCCTTTGAAGATAGAATGTTGCCCGATATTGCTCCCAGGACTCCGAGTGATCGGTATCACAGTGAACCGCGGTGGCTAAGAAGAAGGTTTATACAAGTCTTCGCCTCGTGCATGCGCCAGTATCGTTAGTTTGGTCGATATTTCAAGCGACGTCGGAGGTTTTCCCTGTGTGGGCTGTGGTCCGGACCCAAACGCAGCGTAGGCGGGATAATATTACTATATGATGGCCGGCGGGCGCGATCGGATCCCTATCCTTGGACCTTGGTGTCGTGCATCGTTCGTGTGTAGAAATGCGACCCTGGAGGAACGTGTTCCACACCGCAATTGCTCGAACGATGATGGGGGTCGCATCGGAATGTAAGCTGAAAACTTTCTGGAAAGGAGCTTACCAGATTATCGATCCCCGCGTGTGTGTGTTGGAGTCAAAGTAAGTTGCCGTGACGATCTAGGAACACAGTCGTGAAATACCCACGAAACGCGAGTACCTTGTTCCCAGGCTGGCAGCTGGAGGGATGGCTCCCCAGAAATCTTTCGGAACTGCAGCCCGTGGAGTGGATAGCATCACGACGTTGACGAGTCGAAGTTAGTAGCCTTGAATTTTGGTACCAATCGGTGGTATTACCTTTGAACTGGCCGTCTATTTTCCTGCAGCATTATAATCCGAATCGCTCTAATCACCGCGGTTTGCTTCAAAAGGCCTCTTTTTTTCGGTACAGTCCCCTTACACAATCTCAGACTGAACTTGAAGCAGGTGTGTCACTGTGACACAGTCTCGTCAACGTATATCTGTGCAGCGAACCCAAGTTGACAATGGCGGGCTCACTTTGAGTCACCCCTCCAGTAGATTGGAACGGGAAGATCCGCGATACAGCCCTTGCTGTCATGATGGGGAGCCAAGGATCTCTCTCGCGGGCCCGTATCGCCATATATGTATGGTTAATCCAAAAAATATACGTGGCTGTGCTGTAAATGTGTAAATGGGTCGCACCGCGGGAAATCCCGGATCGCACCGCTTGCCGGAAATGGCAAGCGCATTGATAGATGCGAGTTTCTCTGCATGCTCGTGCTCGATGACGAGCGTCACCGACGGGCATGACGAGTGTGCCGGAGCGTCGGGGTAGAAGGCCCCCTGTGGGGGAACAGTGCATTCATTTTTTTAATCATACAGTTATCCATTGAAACCTACTAGTGTACATGAAAAATGAGTGAAAAACGGAAAACCAGGTCTTGGAACCTGTCTCAAAGCATGCGACTGCTTCGAGAATGAGAATGATGTGCGCATGTCAGTGCGCGCTGTGATCATGAGGTATGACATGCTTGGGTTGTCGAGTCTGAGTGGAAAACTGGACTGGGAAAAAAATTACAGTGACCGGGACAGCCAATCAGCGTCCGTATTGCATGTAAATTTTTCACAAACAATTGTAAATTTTCCGGGCTGCCCCACTTATCTCACTTATCTCCGCCAAATGGGCACTTTATCTCACTTTACGACCTTCTGTAGCACTTTATTAGTCATTTCTTCGCTGTAACCCTCTATTTAACTGGTGAATATTACATCCACAGTGATACCCTGCCCCTCCCGACCCTCGACGATTTTTTTCCGACGAGCGTTGCTGCCATTCCACAGTGCTTGGGCACTCGACCCACTCGGACGACACGAGCGGGTACGCTTAGGTAAGCGCGGACGCGCACGAAAGCGGCACGCGACGGGGAACCCCGGGTCACGTGACACAAAGCACGTGCAGTTGCCTTATGGGGGGTGCACAGCGTGTAAATTTCCCGACATAAGGTAGAGATAAACGTATGCCTGGATGAACTCTTTCCTTTTCCAAGCCTTTCCCCGCTTTGTGGCGCACCCGGTATCGCGAGCATCCGAGTACACGGCCAAAAAGCAACTGGATAACGAGAATGAAAGTAAACGACATTATACGACCTAACCAGTACCATTATACGATACTACCGAGCGAGATTTTGACTGACGATTATCACGCATGCCCAAATAATGAAAACATCCCAGGATCGGCGACCGCATGTCACAGCGGTCTACTTTTTTTCCACGTCAAACTTGCTCCTCCGAGCTCCCAGCCCCAGCTCGTCGTCGTCGTCATGTCCCATCGATTTCTTCACATCGACTTGCATGGTGAGCGTCGGGTGCGTCTGCGTCAGAATGATGTCCAGTGATGCATACAAAGGAGAAAGTGACGTTCGAGTCTCAACGCACCATGTCATCTGTCGACGCAGACTGCGTCCCAATCGTGCTCCGCGGGCCGACAAAGGAAGGCCCGACGTTGTACGTGCTATCGATCGTCCCGCATTCGGTCGCTGTGGAGCGCACCTCGAGAAAATGGCGGGCGTTAAGATTAGCGAGGACGGTGTTGCAGTAGAGTGGGCAGAGCGGGAAATAGAGGGAGGCACAAATGAACGTGCCTTTGAACGCGAGGTACTAAAATAGGAAGGGGAGGCGGTTGGGTCTCAGCGGGTTTCTGCCAGGGACAAAGGAGTTGCTCACCAACACAAAGTTGAACACGGCAAACAGTGCAGTCCAGACTCCAGTGTTGATTGTCATAACGAGAAGCTTTTGGAGAACGGAGCGGGAGCTGTATACGTACGTTCAATTAGCATGGCCTTCCGTTCTATCTGAACAGGATCGATAAAACTGACCCTTTAAGCGCACGCTCGCGATTTTGGGTGAGCAGAACTACAAGACATGCGGCAATTGTCAGGTCGGCAGCAGCTGCTACGACTTGTATCGAAAGGTAGAGGGCCTGTAGTTGCATCAGAGTAATTCTCAGATTAAGTATCCCCAAATGCGTACCCCTGGCGCAGGAGCAGTGATTCCCTCAGCTGTGGGAGTAACCGTGCTTCCCTGGCGGTGAACAGAAATGATTTCATACATATTATAACATACCCTATTGCGACAAAAGCTGAATTAATGGCATGGAGATGAGTCGCATGTCAAGCATTTTCACGGGTGTTTTCCACTCACCAAGGGATCCGCCTGCGATGCATGACGAGTTGAGAGGACGCCCCAGCCGATGCAACTGATTCACGACTCACCCAATTGAAACAAGAATACTGGCACCTGTACAAATACAGTTTGTTATTTCGCTTAACCCAGATTAGTCAAGACCTATACCAGCATTGCCCAGTAAAACCATCGCTCATTATTGACTACGAGGGACATTGTCAGTAACACGCCAAGCACGCGCAGAAGAACCTACATCTCCAAATCCGATAAGTAAAAAACGTCTGGGAGGTAATAGCCACGAGAGACTGCACGGGCGTGAACATTAATGGAGACACGATGTGCGAGAGAGATGCACCGTTAACAAAAGCGCCCACTGTAAACGTGTCGGTCAGCCTTGGCCACCACGCGAGGCTCGAGCACCTACAAGGAATTCACTGGGACTCAGATCAGATCAGTAGGCATGTGCCAGAGGCGATTCAGCTTACGGGTTCACAGCCTGCATATAAGCGTAATCACCGAAAAAGACGATTAGAGCGTCGTATACTACCAAGGAAGTTGGAGTCAAGCGCTATTGTGAAATAAGTCGGGCCCTCTCACCTCCTTTCACAATGAGAATTTCGTGCGCTGTGTTGACCAACCTGTGCCAAATGTTATGAAATGGGAACTCTTTGGTCGGGATCACTCGCCAGAGCCACATGACCTAGCGTGGACCATTGAGCAGGCACGGATAAAACCACTGGGCGACAACTTACGAGAGCCTTCAAGAATATATTGTCTTTCGGATACCTGCGTATAGGTTACCCATTGCCTCCGTGCAGCTGGATCCGGGAGGCCTCGCTCACTGAATGAAATAAATGACACTTTCAAAAATTTAATGTCAGTACCTCCGTGCTGGGGATCGGAGGAAGGTCGCTTACGTCTGCATACATGTCGTACCCCACAAGGCAACAGACATGAATGCGGCTATCAGCTCAGCACCATACGTGGGACCGAGTGCAACTTGAATCGTTTCGAAAGAGGACATGATGGAGGAACTGGAAAAGCTCTACGGTACACCGTACGAAGGCTCAGCTGCAATTTCAGACTTGGCGATCGAAAATCGGAGTCTTTAGCAGATCTGAGTACTGCCGTATTAGGAGCCGTGTTTTGTTCTTGGGATGCGGCAAAACACAGGGGCTCCTAATACGGTAGCCGAGAAGGATCGGCTCCACGCTCCACTAGTCTCGCCCCAGCTGAACCTTTTTAGGACATTCGGGGCTCACGCCTGGATCACCCTCAGGGGCGACCAAAATGGCTGCTCGTGGGCCGAGACACTCATACTTATCGTCGGCCATTGTCATTAATTCCTTTTACGATCAGCATTCACTCAATTCGATTCGGAGATTGGGACTCAGGAACTGCCGCCGCTGTCGGCAGAAATCCTGCTTGGTTTGGTATCACCAGCAACGCGATACACGGGAGTGATGTACTACCTATGGATACATGATAGACGACCAGGCAAATGGTGTCCTGCGGCAGCATCAGGGGAAAAATGGTGCGGAGGAGCGGCGCAGACTGCCAGGGAGGACAAACAGGCGAAGTACACAACTTAGACGCCCAGACGCTTAGGCGGGTTTCGTCTGCATACGTCTGTATCAAGTGTTCGTGGGCAATGATCCTATGACAGACGGGAGTTGGTTCGCGTCATAGGTGATGAGGCAGTACAAGGCGGAGGAACACGAGGCTCGAACGAACCGACCAAGCCGTTACGTAAAGTTGCTGCGCGCCGCAAGTTGAAATCTGTCGAACCACTGCAAGCTCCCGTGCTTTCTTGGAAAACAATCGCACTGCAGCCTTAATCAACCCAACGAATACCCGAAGTCGCCACGCGTCGTCGAGAAATCCATCGAGGTCATCAATGTGACAACGTGCAACGTGAACGAGTGGCTGTTAGGCACTGTGGGCATTGGGCGGGCATTTTTGCTGGGTATCGCCATCGGTACGGCGCGGTGAGCGTAGTAGGGTCGGGGTCGCTGGGCGTCACGCCAGTCGGACGGGAGGGCGGCATGTCGGGCACAGCGATTGGGCCGGCATTTCGCTGGCCCATCACGCGCGCACACGGCGCTGGGGTGCTGTGCCTCACGCCATGGCATCAGGCGTTGCTGTGAGTGCGGTGAGCTCACTGTTGAGGCGATGGGTTCGTTTGCGAACGTGCGTGCCCGCTGTCAAGGCCACTTTTGAGGTGATGGGCTCAGCTTCGAGGGGGCGGGTTCACCATGGAGGCGGTCACCGGGCTCGTTTTCGAAGGAGCGAGGTGGTCGGGCTGTTTGAGGCACCGGCAAGCTGTTCGAGCGGCGGAGACTGTGTGGGTGAGCTGGTTGAGGCGCGCGTGAGCTAGTTGGGGCGCGGGTGTCTTTAGAGGCCTCGGTGTGTCGTTTGGGGTGGGTGAGCTGCAGTGGGTCGCGTACGCATAACTGACCCCGGGAGAAACCTTGCCAAGGTAATTAAATAAGTAAATAAGTAAATTGCTGGGGTAAGTTTGGATTGCAACCGTACCTCAGTTGTTGAAAAGCGGAGCTGGGCCTTATCGAACACCGTACGGTGCACAGGAAATTGAGAAAGGTTGCTGATTGCCGGAACGAACGGTGATTGCTGTCAGTTTGCTGAACAGTTGAGGCGGAAGCGTTAGCAACCGGATTGGGACTAGTCTGGGAATTGTGACCCAAGTTGCTCTCTACACGGGAGATATTTTCTGTGGTTCCTTGCCCGTACGAAACCAGAGCCTCTGAGGGCGCGATGGTAATCATAAATCGATGACAGTTCCTGATAAGCGATTCAACTTGATTGGCTGCGGTTGTAAGTTCCACGCAGCCGCCGAGAGAGGGTCGCGAGACTGTTCTGCCAGTGGGAAAGAGCTGGCCTGCTGATGGCATTGCTATTTCGTATGGTGACGTTGAGGTATAGGCCGAAGGTTCCGAATCGTGCGATTGCATCATTGATAAGAACCCACGCAGAAACCAGCCGCCATCCGCAGCTAGAGGATCGCCAGAACAGCTAATAGAGACCAAAGGCATTCCGATAACCCATTTGCAACCTACCCTCCCATTGGCCAATGCCTATTTATGCAAGTGATCCCAAAAGGTCTCTTACATCTTACAGCATGACTTGTGAGAGGCGCTTGCGAAGGGGGCCCGAATGCGTTTATGCACGCATGGTGTTCTTGTCCTTGAACGAAATGACGGGATGAGGTTCAGATATCGAGCACGTTGGAACCAGGGTTGCCCCGAGTCGACTAGTGAATGGGTTCCAGGGGGGAGGATAACGATATGATCGGACCGCAGGTGGGATGGGCGGCGGATAGAATGGGCATCATAATCATGAAGTACTTACCCACCGCAATGTGGCTGACAGTGACACTCGACATCATCGGGAGAGTGCCATCACAGAGCTGCGGGATCCTGGCAAGCCATAAGAGACTCTTCGCCTCGACATTGCCCGCTCTCGATGGAGGAACTGTATTGCAGGGTGAATTAGTGTGGATTGTTCGCTTCCCAGGAACACGGCCACATTGCATGCACATTTGAAATCGTGACGCCCTAGACAGCACTGATGAATTTGGCGTGTAATGCGTGCGTGGGCAGATACCAGTGCAAACCAGGGACTCAGTCATGGCTCCGCCGCCACCCACAGCGACCACGAGTGGACATGCTGGGTGCCACGTGGCCCGTGGATCCCCATCCTCGTCGTGAGCGTCGTCGCCGTCTGCAAGAGGGTGGTATCGCCCCGACGGGCACGAACAAGACCTAGGGATCAAGTCGGCTTTAAATGAACGGACCAAGTATAGGTTAGCGCGATGCCTTGGAGCTCGCGAACAAGGTGACCCTGTTACTTTTCTGTCCCAGTGCAGTGTTGGCAACGCCTGCTTATTCCCCCGCGTCTCCCTCTTGTACCGGCCCAGGACTCGGACAATCCCCCATCCCGGACGACACCGCACTCAGGCTGGGACGATCGAGGACGGTGTCGTAAGCCAGTATAATACGCGATGCTCCAACGGCGCCGACGTGTCGTACAATCCCGCTTATTGTCGTAACGGACTCCAGTCGAACAATTTCGTTCATCGGCAACCAGTTTGTTGTTTCTTCTCCACTCTCCACGACAAGCTCCTTTCACTTTGTGCACACTCACGTCTTTCACGAGCCGACATACATCAACCCACTTACCTATATACCTCACATGCACACTACCACATGTTCATCAGCCCATCATCTCTCACTTTGACCTTCACCGTCTTTGCTTCCAGGACCATCTCGGGCAACATTCACCCGGCGAGGGGTTACCCGTTCCCGGACTTGCTGCCCTTGTCCACGCCCCTTGCTCCACCACCTAATCAGTCCTCGACTCTACCATCGTCCCACACCTATTTTTCACCTGGCTCCCGATCACCCCCGCCTTCTGAATTCCCCTCGACAATGCCACCTTCAGGAGCTGTTGAATGTGCCTATTATTTGACCGCACGTGATGTCATTAACCCCTCGGGTGAATCGATTCCAAGGTGATACATTCCATTGGCGTTATTCCATAACGTTGACCCTAGTGTCTTTCCAGCGTTTCCGCCACTTCGGATTCGCTGGGACCGTCCACGGATGCAAGTACCAGCACGGGTGCGAGCCTACCACCTTCTTCCGGTTTCAGCTCTAATTCCGACGTTTCTGCCTCGCTTACATCTCGGTCGGCTGTGTCTGGGACAATGCTAATCTCATCCTCCGCAATTTCGTCGTCCCCATCTTTATCCCTCTCTACCAACTCACCATCCATGTCAGGACTCACCTTTATCTCTATTCCGACGTCCATTCTCCCATTTCCTACAACCTCGACAATGCAAACGTTCTCGTCACCAGCGGCAGTATCCTCACCCCACTCCACGAGTTCCCCTCTTCCATCTTCGCCAGCCTCCACTTCGTCCACACCGTACTCGGCGCCTGTGACAACGAAGAGTCCATCCGCTGTTCCAACAACGACTGCTGTTTTTGCAACCACAGTGGTGGCATCAGTTGGCCTACCTCCTTCTCCAACGCTAAACTCGCTCCACACGTCGACTTATACGATCACATCTGTTCTTCTGGAAGGAGGAACCACCACTGATTTTGTTACCACGAGCGATGCGTTGAGCACCGAATCTCCTGGAAGCACGGTAAATAGGTACGTGTATTGGTTGTCTTTTCTCATCTACTTTGGACCTGGGTTGTTTCACACACGATCTGAGAGGATCATCGTGTAGATTGGATCTTCCTCCCTTGATGCCTCCAGTTCTATTTCATACTTACCTCGTTTGTTTGCATTTTACCCCTGTGTCGTCATGATCTGTTCTACCTCAGCTGACCCTTCTTCTGCGATCACATCTGGCTTTACTTATCTGGCG